>JAULAV010002217.1:0-25000 GCA_030789695.1 Scilla litardierei | reverse complement strand
TTTCGTTGACTTCTTCTTGAAGTCCTTTACCTTCTTCAACTTCCTGTTTTCTCTGTTCGTCGCTGAAATTCCGCTGAGACGCACAACAACGGACGTTGCACAAATCTGTCCTCTCCGGCTTCTCACGGCCACCCACCGCCGTATGCCCACGCCGTCGGCCACCCACGAGTCGAGCATCTTCCTCTGCTCCTACTTCATCTACCGACAGCCCCCTTGGACTCTCGGAGTTCATGTGCGTTGCCGCACACACGTACTTTTAGCCGACGTCGCCTATATCGTGAAGATCCGTTGCGCTACTCACAGTGGGAGGAGAATCGCTGTTAGCTCGCTGATTTCGCACCACCACCCCGCTGTCCAGAGGTACCTCGCTGCGCTACCTACGGCCGAGGAGTTCCAGATGACGCCGACGTTTCGCCATTCAGACCCGACTTCCGCTTTTTGGACGACATCACGAGGTTGGTTTCCCTAACGAGTAGTAAAACCCACACCGTAGCTAACCAAAACTTAAACTAAAATTGGTCAACTTGAACTAAATTTATTTTCAGCATATGTAAAACGTTGCCCACCATAGGAAAGATCGACGATCAGACAATTTTTCTGTGCACATAGGGTAGACGTCGATCTAGATTGAACAAAAACATCAAAACGTGACTTTTTGACTGTTAGGGTAGTCACGCCAAATTTAGAAACAAACCCTAATATGATTGATGAAGAACGTGACCTGACACCATCGCCGTGACCCTGTTTCAGATGGACTACCGCAGATGCAACGCTTGGACGGTACGCTCCGGACGGACGACACACTCGCCACCACAGGCAAGTGTACTCACTTGCTCTTTCGGCCGTGCCTAGGCCTTAGACTGTTAGAACTATTAAACTGTGAACAAGAGAACATGACGTGAAATGATAGCGTCCAGGACGCCCCTGACGACTTAGACTTGACGACGAAGTCTAAGCGCGACAACAACAACTTTTGACACCGTAGGGTTATCTTGTGTGTGCGTGCGTATGGACCCCCTAGAATAACAATTCCTTCTGTGTCGTGTCCTGTTACACAAAAAGCCTCCGGGCGTTTCGAATGCTCTCCACGCGAGAGTGATCCCTGTTACACAAAAGCCTCCGGGCGTTTCAGATGCTCTCCACGCGAGAGTGATCCCTGTTACACAAAAAGCCTCTGGGCGTTTCGGATGCTCTCCACGCGAGAGTGATCCCTGTTACACAAAAAGCCTGCGGGCGTTTCGGATGCTTCCCTAGCGGGAGTGATCCCTGTACCTTCTTGTCCTGAGTTCCTGGGTTGGGGTAGGGTTGAGCGTGCGCACGGGGAGAGGGTCTGATCCCCCTCGAACCGTAAGGCGTGAACCCTTCGAGTCACACGTGTCTTGTCTTGTCACGTCTTGTCTTGTCTTGTCACGTCTTGTCTGGACCCGTTTAGGTTAGTCCCGTAGTCGGTAGCACACGCTACGACTACTTCTTGCTACGCTTTACTTTCCTGCTGTGTTTACTTCCTTTTGATACTCTGTTATAACCTCAGCATGCTAATCAACCAGTAAACTGTTGTTTAATAGTTCGGTACACTTGCAGTAGAGTCTAACCCTTTTTGTAGACTTTACCTGACGTACAGTTCCTCTCTTTTGGGTGCTGTACGTCGGGTGTTGAGCCAGAGTACGTGGACGAGTCGGACACACCGGAGTACGTGGAGCCAGAGGATGTCGACCCTGAGGACGTACCTGATGAGGACCGGACTTAGACGTTTCCTACCGTTGCGGACTTCCAGAGGTTACTACTTTTTAATCTGGGTGGGTAGCACCACTTTACTCTCTGCCTAGGTTTGGTGCTTCGCACTATTAGTTTCCTTTTCTGTAGTTTGTTGCCATGCTTAGGCTTCTCTTTTTAGACTTTTGTACTTGTTGGATATTATCTCTCTATATTAATGAATGCCACTTTCTTTATGTACTTTCTATTGTTCCGAATCTTATTAATGCAAGAACCTGAAAATTTTAAAATGGTACCCCTACAGACGCTTATTGGGTTCGAGCTTCACAGCTCCGGCCTAAGCGGGCCTTGTCACGTTTCGCTTCTGTCGTTTTAGGAAGCGGGGCGTGACACCGCACGACCTACAAAGCGTCGACCGGGGAGAGCCCATTTATGCTTGCATTCGGGGTAGAGGCAGTCATCCCTGTAGAAGTGGGAGAAGAGACAATTCGACTCAAATACTTCGATGAAGATATCAACATGGAGGGCCTCGACCTCAACCTTGAGCTCATCGACGAAGTGAGGGACCGAGCTCTGAAAAACCTCGTCAAGCACAGCCATAGGATGGCTCGGCACTACAACTCCCGAGTGAAGAAATGGAGCTTCAGAATCTACGACCTAGTCCTCAGGGATGCAACCTTCAAATCAGAGATCGCTCGCCGAGGGAAGCTCGTAGGAAAATGGGAGGACCCCTATGAAATCATCGCATCATCGGGACGGCCACTTACATCCTGATAACCATAGACGGTGGTGAGCTGGCCCACCCATGGAATGCGGAACACCTACTCAAATACTATCAGTAACTTCGTAAATTTTAATAAAATTATCTTCTTTTCCTGAAAATTCTCAAATTTTGCCTTCTCCATTTGGAAATTTCAGTTCTCCCCTCCATCCCGGGGCAAGCTTATGGAGCTTCACCCCCGATAGGCTCCGGAGGGCTAGCCCCGAGCCATGGGCTTGCACCCTTCCCTCCCAAGAAGACTTCGGGGCAGATGGCATCCTGGCCACCCATAGCAAGACGGGCTTCGCTACCCAAACTGGAGAAGGGCTAGGGCCGAGTTATGGGCTCTCACCCTCCCCTCCTACGAAGACTCTGGGACAGGTCCCGTCCTGACTACCCATAGCAGGGCGGGCCTCGCTACCCAAACCGGAGAAGGGCTAGGGCCGAGCTACGGGCTCGCACCCTCCCCTCCCAAGAAGACTCCGGGGCAGGTCCCGTCCTGACTACCCATAGCAGGGCGGGCCTCGCTACCCAAACCATAGAAGGGCTAGGGCCGAGCTACGGGCTCGCACCCTCCCCTTCCAAGAAGACTCCAGGGCAGGTCACGTCCTGGCTACCCGTAGCAGGGCGGGCCTCGCTACCCAAACCAGAGAAGGGCTAGGGCCGAGCTACGGGCTCACACCCTCCCCTCCCATAAAGACTCCGGGGCAGGTCTCATCCTGGCTGCCCAAAGCAGGGCGGGCCTCGCTACCCAAATCAGAGAAGGGCTAGGGCCGATCTACGGGCTCACACCCTCCCCTTTAAAGAAGACTCCGGGGCAGGTCCCGTCCTGGATACCCGTGGGAGGGCAAGCCTCGCTACCCAAATCGGAGAAGGGCTAGGGCCGAGCTACGGGCTCACAGCCTCCCTCCCAAGAAGACTCTGGGGCAGGTCGCATCCTGGCTACCCGTAGCAGGACAGGCTTAGCTACCCAAACCAGAGAAGGGCCAGGGCCGAGCTACAGGCTCGCACCCTCCCCTCCCAAGAAGACTCCGGGCCAGGTCACGTCCTGGCTACCCATAGCAGGGTGGGCCTCGCTACCCAAACCGGAGAAGGGCTAGGGCCGAGCTACGGGCTTGTACCCTCCCCTCCCCTGAAGACTCCGGGGCAGGAACCGTCCTGGCTACCCACAACAGGGAGGGCCTCGCTACCCAAACCGGAGAAGGGCTAGGGCCGAGCTATGGGCTCATGCCCTTCCCTCTGTCAAAATCCGAGGCAAGCTTACGGAGCTCTGCCCCTGATAGGCTCCGGAGGACTAGGGCCGAGCTACGTGCTTGTGCCATCATCTCCCTCAAGCTTCAGAAGACAAACGGCGACCTATACTCTTGGCATCTGGCACTGCCTCTCCCAAGCTCTCGCCCGCCCCGAATGTCGGGGGCAACACACAGGGCAAAGATAGATGGCCACGCTAAGTCATAATGGAGAAAATGAAGTTCGGACAACAATCTTCATTGATCAAGAATGAGAAAAAATTTTTACAAGTATTTCCATGGTGCAGACCTTACAAAAATGGCCTTCACCTAGGTCGACACCGCCAAACGACCAAAACTTCTAAAAACAAAAAAAAACTAAGCCCTATACCAAGGCCCCTAGACCGGTCCCTAAATCCCCTATCCCAAACATTCATACGGTGCCCTGGCCGCCCTCCCCTTGGTTGCCTCCTATCGAACCTTCATCCTCTGGGGTATCCTCCGACATTTGTGGTTCGACAGCTGGCGCCGTTTCGTCAAGCGGCGCAGCCTCTTCGTCCTCTTCCTCGTCATTGGAGGCCGTCAGCTGCGTGAAGTCCACCTCGATCGCAGGGTAGAGGCTCCCCATCCTCTCTTTAATTCTCCGAAGGCACGCCTCCCAGCCCTCCTCCAGACCTTTCCTCTTCATTGTCGGCAAGGCGGGGACGAACTCCGTTGTTTGGTAAGCGCGGACCGCCTCCACCTACTTTGCCTCCGCCTCAGCCTTTTCCAACTTTACAAGCTAATTCAGATCAGCTGATCTCTTCTTCTCCTACTCGAGGGCAACCTCCGCATCAATACAACGGGCTTCTTCAGCTCGGAGGTTCGACTCAAACTCCTCCAAGCATGCCTCCTACTTTTGGATAGTAGCCTTCTGTTCGTCGTACCATCCCTGCAACTTGGCATACTTGGCCCTTTTCCTCGCCGCTCGCTCATCAGCTGCCTTCTTGAGGGTGGCAAAGTCAGCTTCCTTCTTTCCGAGCGCGGCCTTGGCATGGGTTATGATAGGGGTGTGACGCCTAAGGGCGACCATCATGGCGTTAGCCTGCACAGCAAAGCAAGAAAAGTTAGAACATACACGTGCAAAAATAAGTGTCTTTAGAAAAGATGGCCGACCTACCTGCATGCTATGCCACAAGGCCGAGGTGCACAACCTCTCCGCACCAACATTCGCCAGGGACTCCTTATCCCGGGGCAGCAGGCTATTCTCGGCTTGCCTCGCCGCCACTCCAGCCTCGTCGAAGACTGACTCGGCGGAGTCGACAGGGTAGGACGTCGCCAGGAGGGCCTCCTCCGACAAAGCCAAGAGCTCCTCCCTCTTGGACTTGAACACCGCGAGCGCCGCCTCGCAACTCGGGTGAGAGGGCTTCCCTAGCCCAGACGGCGTGCAGCCGTAAGGCCAACGGTCTCCGGCTGTCGTTCGCCCGCTAGAGCCCAACCCAGCGGAGGACCAATGGGGCACCACGGTCTGGAGCAGAACCACGTGGATCGGGGGTGGTCGCCCGCTCTGAGACCCTTGGGCCTCCGTCTCAGCTCGCACGACATCCTCAGCCTCGAGGTCGATCGGCTGGGGATCAGCTCTGCCCACTGCGCTCTCAGTAGGGCGGCCAGCATCTGCCACGGTCGTCAAAAGGCCCGAAGCAGCCGTGGCCTCCACTACCTTCGTCTTCTTCATCCGAAAAAGCTTCTCAGCCTTCACCGACGACGGCCCCTCCCGAGCCCTCTTCTTGCCGCCCTTCGTCGATTGCTGGGCCGCCTGCTCCGAGGCCAGCCTCCTCAGCTCCTCCATCGGCAAACACATCGTCTGACCTACAAGAAGGAGATAGATCAGGGTGAGCAAATTAGGAGCGACAACTACAAAGTTCGGATTACCTTCTGGCCAGATATGTCGGACTATCATCGCCTCTGTGGTAAGCTTCTCGTATTGCCGGTCCTCGGTAGGGATCCCTTGCAAGATCCTAGCCTGCTCATAGTCGTCTGCGTCAAGGCGGACCTCTCTGTTCGCCCCATGATTCAGCACACCCCAGTTCAACCTCAACGCTAGATCCTTGGACGTCGAGACGAACACGTACTGCTCCCTCCAACCTTTAATCTTTTCCAGTAAGTCCAAGACTAGAGGCCGATTTCTCCTCGCCGATATGTAATAGTACACCCTCAGCTTCTTGATTGCGAAGAAGTACCGGAATAGGGGGAGGGTCGGACTGACATCACTCCCTGCATAATGGATGAGGAAGCTGACGATTACACTGAAGGATTTCAGCATCAGTTGGAATAGGAGAAGTTCGAGGAAGTTTAGGATGTGAAGAAACAGAGGAGGAAGAAAGAAGTGGGTCCTTGGTGGAAGTAGGCGACGTAGACCCTAACCTCATAATCCTTCGAAAAGCAAACGGTAGTCGGAAGACGAACTGTGTAGGGCGGCCTGATGTACTTCATGCGGGCTTCGGGTATGAAGGAGGTCCGTGTTACCAATTCCACGCTTAAGATCTCAGCGGGAACGTCCCCAGCCTCGGCCATGGTCACGACGGCCCTAGCGGATAACCGGGGCTTCGGTGCGGCCTGCCATTTCTCTTTCCTCGGATCCCTAGGGTCCGCTGAAGACGAACCCCCAGTAAGCTCGGCCACTGGCCTACCCTCAGTGCGGGCCTAACTAACCAGAGAAATCTCCTCCGCCCCCTCCACAGTGTCTGCGGCGGAGCTGTCCGTTGCTCCGCCGCTGCTAACCCTTTGTTCTATCTCTCTTGAAGCAGATGAACGGGAAGAAGTCAGAGAAACCATTTTTATGGAGCAAGAACAGTACCTATAAGAAGCAGATGGTCGGATGAGCTGTCGGAACAGTTGCACGAGCGACGACGACGGCAATCGAAAACTCTGAAAGAGGCGAGAGCTCGAAGAAAATTAGAAGTTGGAAAACTATCACTCTATCTCCCCCTCCCCTATTTATAGGAAGCACCGACCAATCTCCGCTGTCGAAGCCTCACCATGTGTCGAAGATCCGAGCCTTCTCTGACACTTCGACTGCCACCCGTAGTCATGTCCACCACGCGTCGCTTCTGAACGGCTGGAACGCTTCGATATTCTCCCGCCTTCAAATCGAAATGATGGCAACGAAATGGTGGGTGGGCTTTTTAAAATAACTCCTACCTTTTCCCGATGCTTGGAGCGAAGACTGTCCCCCCTTCTTTCGGACGGACAAGGAGCTGGTATGTAGCCCGAACTAGGTCGAGCTTCCGCCCCAACCGTACAAGTAAACTCTGGTGCATTTACATTTTTACTTGCATGTTGTGCAGATTAAATTTTCAGCTCCCTGCATCGAGGAACACCGAGACCGCCCAAGCGAGCTTTTGCCCAACAAGGCAGGCCGAAGCGTGCATTGCCCCTGGGTCACAAGTACCCCCCAAAGTTTGGGGCAGGCCGATAGGGCCGAGCTACGGACTAGTCCACACCCCCTCCCTCAAAGTCTGGGGCAAGCTTACGGAGCTTCGCCATCGATAGGTCGTCGACAGACCAAGACCGGGCCACGTCTCGCTCCCTCTCCACCCTACAAATATATCCTTATACGCTCGCCTTTTTGTCTACATATTGCACAGACTAAAATTTCAGCTCCTCGCGTCAAGGAATTCCGGGGCACACCTAAGCACGCTTCGCCCAATGGGGCACGCCCGAGCATCCATCAGACATGCAACTTCAAATCCGGATCGGATGTGCGACTTATAACATTTTCCTTCTCCTCGGCTCAGTGCTCGTTAGTAGCAGAATGTTGGGGGCATTAATTATCACATAAACACAGTCCGCACATCCAACAGAGTGAACAAACAAAAATACAGTAAGGAAAAATTTCGAATTTCATTTATAACTAACTATGTACAACTCATGGTCTACCAAAAACACAACGAGACTTCGGGCTCGGCCCCAGGGCCAGTTGTACAACTTTGCCTTACTCTATGGTGCCTCGACTCGGCCGCCACTACCTTGATCACTGCCCTCCGGGGCCCGCGAGTCCTCCCGGTCGCCTTCCTGATCGCCGCCACCCGGCATATCTCCCGATCCTCCCCCTTCTTCGGCCAACGGCACGTCCAGCTTGGGGAAGTCGACCACTAAGGAGGGATGCAACCTCGCCAGCCTCACCTTCATCTTCGAGAAGCCCTCCTCAATGCCCGCCTCCTTGGCCAACGCAGCGTAGGGATAATCTCCTCGTCCTGATATCAGTGAACGGCGACGTCCATTATAGCTTGCTGGTCGACTTTCCCCAGCTTCTCCACCTGTCGCTTCAAGTGTGCATTCTCCCGATTCTTCGCTTCCATCGCCCGCTTCAAGTCGGCGATCTCCCGCTGCTGGACGTCGATTACCCGCTTCTTGGCATCCATCTCCTGCCTCAGGACATCCTTCTCCACAGTATGCTCCTTCAACATATTGACCAGCCTGGAATCTTCATCCCGGAGCTGATGAGCGAGCTCCACCCGCTTCCCCTCCAGCTCGTCAATGATCTTCTTCTGTGCATCATAGTGCCTCAAAGCTCGCCCCAGCTTCTCACCCTTCTCCCGTAGCTTCTCCTTGGTCTCATGGAGGTCAGCCCTCGCCTTCTCAAGGGACGCCTTGACAAGGGCCACGTTGGTGTGGCGTTGAAGAGCGGCCATCGTCGCCACCGCTTACAAAGGAAACCAAGACATAATGACACGCGTAAGCAAAAAGACTGGTGAGACGTAATAAAAAGATCGACGAACCTACATGACATGCCAGATCACAGAGGTGCAGAGCTGCTCTGGACCCACAACGGCCAGAGATTCGCGATCCCGTGGTAGCATACTATTCTCCGCCAGACGGGCCGCAACCCCGGCCTCATCAAATACAGACTCCCCTCTGCCTATCGGATAGGTCGGCTGGAGGAGCTCCGCCATTGGAAGGGCCTCCACCTCGGCCCTCTTTGACTGGAAGCAGGCGAGCACCCTCTCGTAGCTCGGATGCGCCTCCCTCCACATCTCCCGTAGAAGAATCTCGTAAGGCCCGCGATCAATCACGGGCACCCTGCTGGGCTCTTCCGCGGTCGGAATCTTCGACGGAGGAGCTGCTGTGGCCACCTCCTGGTCGAACTGACCGACTGGTGAGGCCTCACTAGTTCAGTGGGAGGGGGCGTCCGGTTCGGACACCTTTTGCCTTTTGTCCCCCCAATGGTGATTCTGATGCACCTCTTCTGGGCGGTCTCCTTTGCCAGTCCCTCTTCTGCCACCTGCTTGCCTTTTTCTTGGGGCCCGACTTCTTTGTCACGGACACCCCAATCGCCCTCGGCACCTCCTCCCTTGTATGAATCATCTCCTCGCATGCAAAGACGAGAAATTAGAGTGAGCCTATATGAGGAAGTGTGCCAGGACTAAAATACCTTCGGGCCAAAAATATTGGGCGAGCCGATCGTCCTTGGTCAAGTCCTCTAGCTGTCGGTCCACCTCAGGAATCTCCTCCAAGATTTGGGCGTTCACTAAATCCTCTCCCTCCAAGGCCACCACTTCGTCCACCGAATGATTCAACGTCCTCCAGTTCGACCTCAACACCACGTCAGCCGGCATCAAGAGGAAAAAAAATCTCTCCCTCCACCCTTTCACATCGGCTGGCACCCCAAGGATGAGAGACCGCCCCTTCTTTGCATACACGCAATAATGCTTCCCCCTCTTCCTCACCTCGAAGAAATGCTGGAAGAGCGTCAAGGACGGACTCAAATCACTGGCGAGGCAGAGGACAACAAAGCTGATCATTAAACCAATGGAGCAGGGCGTCAGTGCAAAGAGCTGAAGCTCGAGGAAATTTAAAAGATGAAGAAGATGAGGGTTGATTGGGAATCGAAGCCCTAACTCAAAGGTCTGGAGGTAGACCCCGACCTCATTATCCCCAAGCCAACACACCCTCTCATCGGGTCCAGGGAGGCGCACCTCATAAGGTGGCAGAACATACCTCGCACGGATCTCCCGGATATTGATCGTATCTGTTCTGCTCCGAGTGTTCGCTATCACCCTCGGCACCTGTGTTCGGAATCTTCTCCTCCTCCATTTCCACATCTCCTCCTCCACTACTTCCTCCTTCACCGCGCCACTGCCACCTTCGACCTCGAAATTTGAAGTCATCTAAAAGAAGATCAAGTAAATTCCTAGCAGAAATAAGAAGGACTGAAGAAGCAATCGGAACAGTAGCTCCGGCAACGACAGCAACGGCGGCGACAACAGTCGGAAGATCGGAGAAGAAGAGCTCGAAGAAACTTGAAATCAGAAGAAAATCTCGCCGGATCCTCTTGCTCCCTACTTATAGCAAGCAATGGATCATCCCCAATGTTGAAGCTCTGCCACGTGGCACCGATCCGAACGGCTCTGGCGCCTCGACTGCCACCATGATCACATCTACCACACATCGCGTCTTGGATGGTGCGGATGCCTCCAATTCTTCCCACCCTTCAAATCGAAATGATGATAGCGAAACAGTGGGTAGGTTTTTCGAAATAACTCCCGCCATTTCCAGGATCAGAACGAAAGTCGCCCAGTCCCTTCCGGGCAGATGGAGAGATGGTGCGTCATCCGAGCTAGGCCGGGCTTCCGCCACAAGCTCGAATGACAGGGGCAATTGTTACAACCTAAAGATCATGATTCTCTGACCTTCCATCCAAGCTCGCCAGACACACAACAAACACGTCCCACCTCTGCAAAGTCCACCTTGATAAGCGGGATGTCGCCCTTCGTATCAACCTCGCCGTTTGATCGACCGCTTCTCTCCAAGCTTGCTAGGCGAACAAACAATTCGCCCATTCACTACGAAGCCCGCCTCAACCAGTGGGGAGGGTGCACTTTGCCTTGGACCTCGCCAGTTGCTCACCCACATCCCTCCAAGCTCGCCAGGTGAACAAACAGCAAGCCCGTCATCCACTGGGAGCGACCAAGTGACTCTTGTGCGGCCTTGCTCCCCAGACGCACCTTGATGACCCTTCGGCCCATTGAACACGACAAACGCCCTTGTATAAGAAAGCCACTAATACTTCCACTGCTCGACAGCCGGACAAAGCACCCACCTGGCTGCTGCGCCACCTGACCACTTAGTGCTTTCGACCCTGACACTCTGACAAGCACCCCTGGCGGTTGCACCGTCTGACAAAGCACCCCTGGTCGCTGTGCCGTCTGACAAAAGCATGGCTGACACGCACAGCTTTGACATCCTTGGCTGAACCTTCCGCGGTCTGACACGCCAGCTCAGCACTCCAGCTCAGCCCTACCTAACCGCATCAGTCATGTATAAATACCCTTCCATCTCCATCGAGAGAGAGGTTGGGTAATTGATTCTCAAACTCTCACTCACACACAAGAGCAAAGGTCGTCCACATCTTTGTTCTTCCACTATAGCTCATCAGGCAAGGTCGACCTACCTTTAGCTCGACCCACATGTCTGGCCCCCTTTTCTAAGCCCTAATTCTAACTTAGGCATCGGAGAGGCTAAGGGTTGGAACCCAACCCGGCCTTTCTGACGAGCTGCTCTGTGCACAAGTGAGCTCGTCCAAGAATCGAGCGATCGGCATCAAACTCAAGGAGAGCGGCGAACAAGCGGCGAACTCGCAGGATTGATCCAGAGATTGACCTCCTTAGTGCACCTAGCCTCACCACCCCTCTCATCACCTATAAACATCCTACCCACTCCTCATACATCTTGTAACCACTATGCCCTTGGTTCCCCTCTAAACAAATTCATTATACGCGGATCTTACCCCGTAACAGGAACATAATGTCAAGTGCTTGGTCTATTCTATGCCAACGATAGTGCTGCCTTAGCTCTTGTTTTTCTTGAAGAACTAATTCAACCTTACTCAAACGCTCATCGGAATATCGAAAAGTCACGTGGCTTCAAAACTTGAGAAGAACATAAAAAACACTCGAAATATTGAAGATCTCTCAAAGGAATATCTCTATTACTCTAGATTGCTTTCCAAGTTTAGATGATTTACAAATGAGCTGAGCATCTCTATTTATATGCATCCTCCTACAAAATGGATGGCCAAGATTAATTTAACCTAATGGTTATAAATGAGTTTCTTGAAAGTTCTACTCAAATATCTACAGCAATTATTAAGTCTACAACTTTCTAGAATACTCTACTATGTACTGGCTTTCTAGAATGGTATGGCTTTCTAGAATGGTCCGTGGATTTGGGCCTTCAAGAATAGTCTTCATGATTCATTTGGGCCATAGTGGTCCAATAAGACTCTTGGGGCTTTTTCAACCAATGTGGGCTAGATGGAAAATCTTGGGCCGTGACACTCTCTCCCTACTCAATTGTGAGACATCCACGTTGCACCAGACTTGTAATCGCTGATATTCTCCAGTTGGTTCCATAATGTGAGATCATAATCCCAACTTGCTTCACTAGTTTGCAATCCCATCCACTTTACAAAGTCTACGTAGTTTGGATTTGACCTCGCGTTGGTATGACTTGATCTGCCAAGATTTCTTCAACTTATTTCTATGGCAAACTTGTAATGGCAGTTGGAGCTCTCTGAGACTCGTTTCTGCTAGGATCTTCTTCATCAACGTGGTACAGATTTAGCAGGCTAACATGAAACACATGATGCATCTCCAAGTGCTGGAGCAATGTCAATCGATAAGCCAACTTCCCAACCATTTTCTTAATTGGGAATGGTCCCGTATGGCACCGGACAAGTCCCTTATGAACTTGGGAAAATCATCGTCTTTGATGTGGGATAAGCTTTACAAGCATAATGTCCACTTCAATGAACTCAAGGGGTCTTCTCTTGGCATCAACACACTTCGTCGTCTTCTTGGATGCTTTCTCTAAGTATGACTTGGCCGTTTCAGCTTTCTCGCGCCGCCCCTGTGCAAATTTATAAGATGTCGGACTTGGTCCTTTGTATCCAGTGGCCAAAGTATGTGGATTCAAGGGCTGTTAACCCGTCACAACCTCGAATGGGCTTGCTCGTTGACTTGCTCTTTTGAAGATTGTACAAGAATTGAGCCACATCTAGCAATATGGCCCAATCATGATGGCTGGCACTCACATAGTTCATTATATATGTCTCGAGGAGCACATTTACCCATTCTGTGTGGCCATTCGTTTGAGGGCGAAAGCTTGTGTAAAAGTTTAGCTCGGTCCATATCAACTTGAATAGCTCGATTCAGAATCTTCCCGTGAAGTGAGTATCCTTGTCATTGACAATCGATTCTGGAATACCCCAATACTTCACAACATGTGTAATACTTCACAACATGTGTGAGATTCAAGCAAGCATCATCCTCAGCATTAAATTTGGTATGGACAGCTACAAAGATATCATACTTACTAAACCTATTGACCACCATCATAATGTTGCTATATGGTTCAGATTTGGATAGGCATGTGATGAAGTCCATGGAGATACTTTCTCATGTCCTAGATGGAATACGAAATGATTCGAGTAGTCCATTAGGCTGCTTTTATTCTCCCTTGTCTTGTTGACAAACAAGACATGTCATGACATAAGCTTCAATGCACTCCCTTGTCTGTGGCCAAAAGTAAGCTTGTTTAATAAGAGCCATAGTTCGATGCACTCCAGTATGCTTACGGGTCAAACATATGGAGGCCGTGGTTAAGTACCGATTAATTTAGGATTTTGTTTAGCTACGTAGATTCTTATCAGAGCAAGAGTTATACTAAAATTATCAAGAATGGGAGAATGATAGAGCTCAAACTAGCTGAAGGTATGCTCGCACGGCCGTGCGTGTCATTGCACGTGTGTGTTGTCCTGTTTTCTCCCTTATATTCATATTTTTGTCCACCATGCTCTGCCGTTCTTCTCCTTCGATTCTCCCACCACTTCCATGCATCGTTTTGCGTGTTTTAACCCTCAAAATAATACAAAATATCCCTAAGAGTGAACTGAACTGAAATAAACGAAAAATGCATGTAGAATGAGAATAAAATATAAAAATAATTTGGTGAAACAATATGAAATTTATGAAAAATATGCGCTTAACAGCTACCATTTGTACAGTAGTCAACTACCATCAGCTCAACAAACAGAAAACACAATTTTGTAATTCACGAAAAGCTATCTTTTTTATCCGTTGGAGGGGTGTTTTTGGAAACAATTTTCATCGATTTTTCAACCATATATATACTGAGTTTGCTGATGCTTTTGAAATAAAATTTTTGAGCAAAAACTAAATTTTAAAAGCATATCTAAGCTCTTTCAAAAAGCTCTCAAAGTTTTCTTGGCCTATGTTTTAAAAAAGATTTTCAAATCTTTCTTGGCCAAATCTTTTGATCTCCCAAAACTTTCAACTTCATCACCAATTGGAGATCAACACTATAACCATCACATCTAAACAAGGCTTCTAAGCAAGGCTATATGTAAAAGTGTATTCATTCTTAAAGTGTAAGTGAAAATGTGGAGGTCATAGGTTTTCTCTTGGGAAGAGAAGCATTGTAAATTCCTCTTGGGAAGAGATGTTGTGATATTTAGGAAATAGTGGATTTAACAGAGTGGGACTCAGATGGCTGGATGTATGATAGGCCAAGTGGGACTTGTGTATCCGAACCAGAGTAATTCTCGTGTGCACACAATATAATGTTGATCATCCTCAAAACAACATTGATCTTGAACGCACGAACCAACATTCTCCTCCTTTTTGATGATGACAAAACATTATGTAAAAATATAAGATAAACATTGAAACACATGTGTGTGCTAACATACTCCTCCTATCAATATGCATATGTGCACAAAAATAAACAATCAAAGCACAAAGCATATTGATGGGTGATTATGTAAAAACAATACCAACAAAGAGTATGAATAAAGGCTTATGGCATACAATTTTACATAACCACTATCTCTCCCCCTTTGGCACCACTATCTCTTCCCCTTTGGCATATCAAAAAGATGGAAAGCTGCTAAATTAATAAAATCCAATGGTTAGAGACACAACCTACTCATATGCACAAGCATAATGTATATAATATAAAACATGGCATAAGAATGGAAATATACATGCTAGCAAGCAAAAGTTCCATACTCCCCAAAAATCATATAAAATATGCAAAAAAGGAAGAACATACAAGCTCACACAAGAAGTGGGTACAAAATATAATCAACTTGCATGGATACCCAAGCAATGAAAGTGAGTGTGAAAGTGCTAGCAAGGGGAAAACAAATTTGAGTTTGGTTTTCGTATATAGTCGCATGAAAATATAACATTGCAGACATACGAATCTATATAGGAGTTCATATCATGTCGAAAAACTTTCTTAGGAATCCACAAAGAAAGTGAGCTGGGTTAACTAAGTAGATGTTGTGTAGGGGCATGAATATGAGGTGGGGATGCATGCTTGTGAGGTGGAACACATGCATTAGCTTGCGCCATGTATGAAACATGCGTGTGAGTATTCAAATCATTTACACAATAAACATTTCTACCATGCATAGGAACATGTGAATCATGTAAAGAATGAACGGGATCAATTCTAGCCAGAAAACATTCTTTCTCAGCATGCAAAGATTCAATTGAAGACATATGAGAAGGATGCAAAGAAGTGCAATCATGTGTGTCATCCTGATGTGAATGTGCACTACTATTATGAGCAACTAATAAATTTTCTCTACTAACAATATCATGCTCATAAGAGGATTGAGTTTGAGATACATCATCATCGCTTGACTCGGAGATATCATAAGAGGATTGAGTTTGAGATACCTCATCATCGCTTGACTCGGAGATATCATCCTCCTCAAAAACTTTGACATCGATGTACGTGGCTTGAAGCTCCAAATCTCATATGCCATCTCCATCCATGAAATGTTCTCGAACTCATGATCAAAGGCAGAGATGCACAAAATCCTCTTAGCTTGAGCATCCAATACGGGATTTGAGTTAGCCTTTGACACCGCTTCCCAAAAATTATTGCTCTTGAGGTGATCAATCATCTTTGCCCTCCATTGAGCATAGTTCTTCCCATTGAGCACAAAATCCTCTTAGCTTGAGCATCCAATACGGGATTTGAGTTAGCATTTGACATCGCTTCCTAAAAATTATTGCTCTTGAGGTGATCAATCATCTTTGCCCTCCATTGAGCATTAGTCGACTAGCACTGGTCGACTATTGCACTAAAACACAAATTCCTGCAAATTCCATATAGCACTAGTTGATTGGTGTTCTGGGACTAGTCGAATAGTTTTCTGATATGCAAAAAAACTCGGCGAATTTCTAATAGATATGATTTTAAAACTATTTCAAAACATTTTGGGTAAATCCTACGTATGTGTGAATCTTCAATCAAGACTTTAACATAGAATTAAATACCTAAAAAATATACATCAAATTACCAACTCTTGAACTTGATGTAGCTTGAAATTCATCTGCATGTCTTTGATTCTTCTCTAAGTTTTTGAGTTGTCTTGATTGAACTCCATCTAGGAATGGCAATATTGCAGGGCGGGGCGGGTATTTAACTACCCAAGCTTGCCCCGACCCATCAACAAGCCGGGGCGGGGCAGGTCGCGGGCCAGGGCGGGGCGGGTTCTTTCTTACCAAACCGGGTCGGGCCGGGTCGGGCCAGGTCATTAGTGACATCCATATGAATCCCAAATAAAAATTTTATTTGTGAATTGGGAAAATTTTGATTTATTCTGTAATTTGGAATTGGGAATTGGCCCAATTAGGAGAACCGTGGAATAGAGTATGAGTTATGGGTTATTCGCTGACTGCATGGTCCGCATCAAAATAGTAAGGTTTTTTAGAACCTCTATAGTTTACCGGGGCGGGCCAGGGTGGGCCGGGGCGCATACAAAGCCCAAGATTGCCCCGACCCGGCTGCGGGTCGGGTCGGGCCGGGTCAAAACCGGGTCGGGCCAGGGCGGGCTAGGCCATTATTGCCATCCCTAACTCCATCATCACTTCCATCTTGACTCCAAGCTCTCCAAATATCTTCACGACTTTGGGTGTGCTTCATGAGTCTTGAGTGAATCACCATCCATAGCTTTGATCCGAATTTCTTAAATACCTACACACTCACAAATTTTGATTAGCACACTTTATTAATTTAATCATAATCAAAATCACACTTGGGGTGTCTCAATATCCAACACATAGTACCATCTTAGCAGCAACATCAAACTGAACCAGATATAAAGGGTACCATTACAACCCAGCGGGCACAGATGGGCACAACTGCTAACATATACATATCGATTATGGTCAACTGTTGCACGATGAAATGATGAAGAAGTTGATTCTTCTTAAGTCCCAGATTAACTTCTCGTCATTATTTAATGCAATCACTGCTATTTTTTTGTTTACGAGTGCTTTATATATTGTAATGGGTTTTGTATGTAATTAGTATTATGATAAACATGTAATAAAATTTCCTTTGTTTTTGTATTGCAATTGAATTGAATATTGTATTTGGTATTTACACTTTTGATTAAAAAGAGATGTACTGGATTCTATTGGAAATTTCATTATTTTTGATGTGATTGTATTGGGATTCATAGAATATAATGTTGGGATAATAGATTAATTTGATTATCTATATTGGAAATCTTTCCATCTTTCTTCTATCTTCTCTTCTCTAATAATGGATCAATTCGAAAATGTGATTGACGAGTGTGTGTATGTAATACTGTTAGAGGGCGTGAATATGAACGAGGGTGTGTGTGGTTGAAAGGGTGTGTGTATGTGGTGGTGTAAGATGGTGTGAAATTGGAGATGAAAGCTATGCATGAAGTGGCAGGTGTTGTCAACCCTGGCCATTTTGGCCACCACTGTAGAGCATACTAGATATCAGCATGTTTTGATCAGTGAAAAATATATATGACATAATTGCCAATCCCGACGATTTTGGCATCCCCCTCCAGAGTAGACCAAATAGCAGTTACTCTCTGCTGGACAATGAAAAAAAAGCATGAGTGGCAACCCTTGCCAGTTCAAAATGGCCAGTATTTGCAACCCAACCATTTTTTGTGTCTTCCCCCTCAGGGTAGAATCCCTTATTTGGTGCTGAATGTCAAAAGTTGGTCAATTTTCATAAACAATTTTTCTGTTGGTGAAATTTCTATAATTGTGTTTTGTTGTGAAGTGCTTTTCTGGGGGAGATCACAGGCCTTTATTAATAGGGGAATAGGAAGAGTTCATACAATGGTAGGATATAGTATTTGAGTAGGATACAAACTCCTAATTCTACAAGATACTGTATTCATAACACTCCCCATTATCCCACCATAAGTGTAAACTTTGCTCATGGATACTTCAAGGTTCTGAGCATCATCTGAGCATCACAAGGGGTGGATACTTCGGGATCCTGAGGTAATGGGATTTGCATTGTTAAAGCCTTTGGCTATGGAAAACCCCGTGGAAAAAACAATAGCTAATGAAAAAAGTACAATTCTCTTTTAACTCCCACTAATCTGTACAAACGCTTTGGCTTTCAGATCTCTTAGGCATTTTACATCAATCCTATTTACATCATTCTGAAAAGTATGTACAAATTATAGACATCACCATTATTAGGCAGCTGCTTGATTCAAAAGAGCTCTGGAGAGGTGTGCTTTATCCTATCACCTCTGATGTGGTCTTCTCAAAGTTGGGGTAAGTATGTGACATGGTCTTCAGACTATGTGGCCAGCTCTAAATCCCCAGTCTTTGACCTAGTCATCACATGGATGTGATATACCATTGGATGTAACCATACACACTCTCGGCATGCTTCTTTGATGGTGAGGTGTTGGAATGTGAGGATCATAATGCCTTCATAGTTTGCTTTGCAGATCTATAGTACATGGCCATCCCACCGTAGGTACCCAGTTTGTGACTTCTCATTATAGGGGTTGGACCTGTAACCTACATCTGCATAAGCATGAAGGATAATTCTTTATAATATACGCACAAAATTTATCTACCCTTAGAGGTAGCGTAGCAGATGCATAGCTTCAGTCCAGTGGTGCTTTGTTGGTGCTGCATTGTGTTTGGATAGTGAATTTACTTCAATTGCTATATCAAGACGTATGCAGTTAGTCAGAAGTGCTCTGATTTGCACTTAGATAAGGGACTTCAGGACCTACAATATCATCCCCCTCTTTCAGCTGACGGAAGGTGTATTTATGTACATCCAGTGAACGTACTATTATAGGTGTACTTATTAGATGATAATGGTCATATTGTAAATTCTTCAACACACTCAATGTGTATGAAGTCTAATGTAATATGATTTTATCTTTTTAGATAAATTTTTGAGCCATGACATATCTTTATTTTGCCTAGGTCTTTCATTTAATATTTGACAGTCACGCTAGAACAAATATTTTGGTTTTCTCTTCAGGAGATCCGATGAGATTAAGTTGTTTACAACTATACTCTCAAATCTTGTTCTTTGCTCTTTATAAAGATGCAAAGACAACCTTTAGTAGGAATCCTTGCTTTGTCAAGGGATTCACTTGGTTGTACAATATTTATTATCTCTTCAAAAGAATAAACGTCCCGAAGTTTATTCAGTCATTTAAGGAAATGGTGAATATATATTTATCAAAATATCCATTGAGATATGCTATCACAACATCCAATAGCAGAATATCTAAAATTTCCTTTGTCAAATCGTAATGTATTCGCAATTTATAACTAGGGAGTCAGATGCATCACTTATATAAGTGAGTCAAGCTCATCTTAATTTGTTTTTTCCCCGTTTTAGCAAAAAAATCATTAAGCTATGGGAAATACATTATAGCATACGATTTTGTGCTTATATTTTTATTTATGCAATATTTATTATGCCCACAGGTTTGACACCTTTTAGTGTCTGGACTTCAGGTCAGAGACTTCACGTTTCATATGCGAGTCCGGCTCAGCTTTTATTGCCTCGTTCCACTTTTGGGCAATCTCTACGTTTACATCTTCGTAATGGAGTGTGGAATGATATTATATAATTATCATCGCAAAAGTGATGTAAGTAGCAATATGATACGAGAATTCATTGTCAATAATTTGTGTTCTTTCTATCTAACACCTCACATGTACGTATAAAATTTACTTATATCTCAGTTTCTTCTGGATTTTCCTCTTCATGGGATTTCGGAAGGGGGTGATGGTATAGACATGAGCTTATTATCCTGTGGTAGTATTGTCTTAAGGCCTCCATAATTTTTTTCCTTTTCTAGGAATTTTACCCTTGGAGCCTGGTGGTCTACCTCTTTGAGGAACAAACACTTCTGCTGCTGGTGGATTGCATACATTCTCAGGGATGCCAATCCTAGCTAGAGTATTAGCAGTAGGGATGTGTGATCTGACAAATTTTCTTGTTGTCTGTAACTATGTTGAAAACTGTTGAACAATTTTCTTTAATGTGAAGGATCTTCATGATCTCATTATCATATTTCATAATTTTCGGATCATAGATTTTTATTTATTTTAACTGGTTAGTAGAGCTTCATGCTTCAACCAAGTTGAGACTAGTACTAGGAGTATGGACACATCAATGCACATTCTCCGAGATGTGATTTTAATGCCTCCATTGTTTGGGGTGTGATGTGTCATAATATTTCACATTTTATCTACATGTTTACACGTCAAAATGATCGCTTTTATCCTGATTTTATACGCTTTAATGTCGATAATTGGAACTATTTGACTTCAAAAAGCATTTTGATGCATTTTAGGGATTATCGAGCGATTTGGAGCATGTTGGAGAGGATGACATGATCGTCGATGTCGGAGCGTCAATGGCATCATATCTGAGGAGATCATGTTGCTGGAGGGGAGAAATGAAGGAGAGAAGAAGGGAAGAGATGAGAGAAAGAGGAGAAGGAAAAGAAGAATTGAAGGAGAGGCCAATAGCTCAAGGGGTGCTCGGGCGAGCAACTTGGCTCGCTCGGCTGCGCGACCAAGTCGCTTTCCCGAGCTAACTATCAGAAGAGCCCAAAAATATGCCTTCAACTCTCTGGAATTTCAGCGCTTAAATCGCTCGGGCGAGCGACCCAAGCCGCTCAGCCTAGCGGAGTAGAAATGGCCAAAAGTGCAGATTTCAAGACAAACCTTCACTCTTTGAAGATCTGATATCACTTAGGATTTTACAGTATTTTTCCCAAATTTTTTCCAGGTAGTAGACTTCATAACGATTCCAACTTTACCAAGCACACACCAATCGGACGTCGAATGAGCCCTAGAGAATTTTTGCAAGTTGGCAAATCTGTGCTGGAATTTATGCTCGGGCAGACACGTGTCATAGCTCGGTCGAGCGACCTCCAGATGCCAGCCCGAGCTACCTGGGCAGAGAGCACGGGTCTAACTCAACTTAGGGTTTTTTTGGGGGGTTTTGGGTATATATATATATATATGTATTTGAGCAGCCATTTGGGAGCTATCTTCTCTTAGGTTATGATAGCTAGTTGTGAGGGTTTTGATAGGATATGCTATGCATATGCCCCATCTTCAATATTTATGTATCGGATCTTCATGATCTAAGTATTGTTCTTCGTTAAATCTATTTTGTTGTCTTTTTCAATTGTTTTCAGTGTTGAATCTCTTTTGTAGTTTCTTTTATATGCTTGTGATGTTAATCCATATTGTTCCTATCTCTTTCACCATGATTGAGTAGATATATTGCTAGGATTAGGAATGAAACCTACATTTCTAGGATTTGGATAATGTGTTAACCTTAGTTGGATGAATCTAGGGTTATCCTACGGTAGTTTGAATAAGAGTTTTGGGGGATTAGCCCTAGACATAGAGGATTGCAAAAGTAGCTCCATGTTCTAGGGACGATCCCCACGAATCTGATTTGGGCTTAGTGGCCGTTTCTAGGGCTCGCGATCACGAGAGTGACTCGAGAGCTAGGGCAATCACTAACCCTCGATCCGCTAGTTAATGACTACGAGAGTAGCCCGACTGCTCAAACCAACCGTAGCGTGGTATCCAAGTCCGTAGATCACGAGAGTGGATACTGAGTTGTGATACGTGAACCAAGTGTCAAGTGTAATACATGCATCCCCATGCTAAGCCGACTGTGAGAGCATGGCTTCGCATAGGGAGGCATTAGACGAGCATGACGACGAAAGTCGAGTGCTCGTTCACATCCTCGGATGCGACACTCCTACCCGCATTCGTCGTTCGACGAAAGAATCCTTTACCCGTTATCCAAACCTGAAAGCCCTAGCAGGGATTCCTGACACCCTAGCGATCTTTCTCTCGATTTTTTTCTTTGTTTTCTTTGTTTTCTTTTGTGTGTGGAGTCTTAGGTCGTGCCTTGATGATCGTGACACCCTCGCATTCCACTTCCATCGCCATTACGACCTCCTTCGTAATCCACCTCAACCAATAATTTCGAAGTCCAATCAACCTAGGAATCGATAGGTAGTATAAACAACGCCTCCCTGTGGTTCGACCCCGAACTTATCAGGAATGTATTGCTCTGACACTCCTGCACTTATGGGGTGAGGGTGTGCATTACCGTTTTTGGGGGTGCGCATCCTCACAGAACAGGGTGCAAGGTATCCCATTATAGGTTCCAAGACGACGTTGATATCCTGATTTCATTCACTGTTGTGGTGCTACAGGGATGTAAATTGCACAACAAAAATTCTCAATTAAGAGATTTTTAGTGGCTTTCTGTATGCTAGTTGCATCGGAGAATAACTCTGATCCCCAGAGGGTTTGAGTCTTATTTATGAAGCGGTATGCAAGATTGCATGTCCACATGCTGCACTAATAATTGGAGTCAATGGATGTATAATCACACTGTAGTCATTCTAATAATCGACTTATCCGACCCTTTTTGGGTTGTGAACACATACTTCAGGGTTTTCAACTTTTTATTCTAGTTGCAAATTGTTATTTATATCCCAGCTTTATCCAATGTATCTGCAATTTTGATAATTCGCCCTAATATGTTTTAGAAAAAACTAGACTACTGTTGGATAATCGAGATACTTATGACCATTTATAGGATACATTGGTAAGTACTGTAAGGTACTATATCAGCCTTTACAGGGAGTGGACAAATCCACAAATATTCATCAAGTACTCTCAAGGAAAAAGTCTTATTATTTTATTTTATTTTTAATGGAGATAATTGGTTTTTACTCCATAAGTGAGATATGGAGATTCACTCACTTGAAGAATCTGCCTGTTCTTCAAATTATATTCATGTGATTGGGATGTGATAGAGTGCATCATCACCGATCCTGGGTGTCTAAATCATTCATATCAAAGTGTGAACCTATACGAGTTCAGGCACATTCGTGTGCTCCGTTAATTTTTCTCCATTCTTCGAATTTCATATTGTATGGACCTTTTGAAGGTACAATCAAATGCTCAAGTATAGTCTTCAGTCCAGTAATTTTCTTGAGTCGTTGTTAGTGCACGGGCACGGATCACGAAACGGTGTCAAGATATCCGGCCCATTTAGTGCCTGAAACCTGAAACCCGTCATTAAGGCAGAGTAATACACAGTCAAGCGAACGGCTCACTCGATCGTTAAGCTCCCACTGATACGTAGGGAGGATTTAATGAGACCGATTAAATATACAGCAGTTATCACCAATCCCAGAGAAGATCCTGCCCAAAATCAATGAGGGACGGTTAATTGCAATCATCAGAGCAACGCCTATAAGTACCTGAAAAGACAATGGTAAAAGGGTTCCAACTCCCAAGGTACGAGATCTGATACTCAGACTTTACATTCTCCAATTTATATTTCTTCTACCAAAGAGCTTGCGACGTCAGATCTGAGACGAACCTTCATGGGTCGATCTCAGCTGCTCCTAGCTCTCTCCCTCTCTTTAAGTTCCGTTCTAACTTAAGCATCGGAGGGGACTTGGGTCGAGACCCAGATCCGACCCCCCTGATGCTTCTTGTGGTGCATATAAACGAGTCTCGATCCTACGTGAGGGTCACTCCTAATCTTCTCAACCTCAATCGATTGTCATACGAACCGCTCGAGGGTCGATTGAGCATCGCAAATTAACTACCATCCATCCATGACCCTGGTTCTTCCAATCTTGGGTCCCACTCAACCGGCTGACGAGGCTCTGATTCAGCAGGGAAGGATCCACTCAACTTCACAATTGTTTCGGTCAATTTTGGCCTTAATAATTTGGCGACATCTGTGGAAAATCTGAGTCGACATCACTATCAACAAAACATCTCGATCATGTCGACTCACCCTTCAACACCCTTCGGAGATGCCTTGGCGCTTTCCAATATCAAGTCCTTCAACACGATAATGGGAGGACCTTCTCACCCAGAGATATCAACCTCTCTCCAAAGTTCCTACACCGGAAGGTTGATGACGAAAGAAAGCGCCCTAGAGACTCTACATGTCCTATATCCTTCTCAGATAAAGATTTAGATGGTGTAGAACTGCCACATGATGACGTCGTCGTCATCACAGCCATCATCAACAAGATCGCAGTGAAGAGATTGCTCATCGACATGGGAAGTTTGTGCGATGTGCTTTTCCTCACCACATTGTAGAGAATGAGGCTGTCTTCAACGGAGCTAAGACCCTGTTCATGACCTCTTTTCAGATTCACCAGACACTCTACCCCAGTAATAGGAATCATCACCCTACCGGTGACTTTAGGTACATATCCGCAACAAGTCACTCTCCTGACCAACTTCATAGTGGTGAAGATCAACTCAGCATACAACAGAATCATCGGCATGCCTCTGCTCAACGCTATAGAAGGGGTGATCTTGACCTTCCATCAAATGATCAAATTCCAGACTCCAAATGGAGTTGGGAAGGTGAAATGAAATTAGAAGCAAGCTCGGTCATGTAACACTCTGTCCAACGCTTTGAGAAAGGTTGAAAAGACAGATCCAGTCGATCCCAAAGGCGAGGATCAATGGCTCGCGGTAGTCAAAGAGACGGAGAGCATCCAGATTTCTAAAAAAGAAGGGAGGGCCGTCTCCATCGGGTCGATGCTCCCTTTCGACTTAAGGGGTCAATTGATCTCTCTTTTAAGAGAGCATGCAGATATTTTTGCCTGGTCCCCGAGGGATATGACCGGCATCGACCCCGAGGTAATATCCCACAAACTGGAAGTCGACCCGACTTCCAAACACATGCAGAAGAAGAGGAACATTGTGGGCGAAAATATGAAGGGCGCAATCGAGGAAGTGGACCGACTTCGGGAGGCGGGCTTCATTCGAGAGGTCAATACCCCGATTGGCTCTTGAATGTCGTGATGGTGAAGAAGGCGAACAACAAATGGCGAATGTGCGTCGACTTCACCGATTTCAACAAAGCATGTCCAAAG
>JAULAV010002216.1:0-56175 GCA_030789695.1 Scilla litardierei | reverse complement strand
GCAACCCTTGGGAGTCCTATGAATAGAACTCAAGACCTCGAGGGTTGGTCGAACGTAGGTGTCCACCGACATCGAAAGAAAATCATGCCACCCCACATTATCATACAATTGGAGTAGCCCCTGGAATACCCCTAGACGCTCAAAATCAGCAATATGCACAAACCTAGAGGGGACGATCGATCGATGGGCGATTCTTTCAAATCTGGCGCGGTGTGCGTCATCTCTGAAAGTAATTCCCATCGTGTCGAAAACTGGGGCGGGTTGTGCTGGTGGGGGTGGAATGGGTGCGGTAGGAGGTGGAAGTGTGGGTGGTGGGTTGCTAGGAGGCGGGGAGTCCGCTCTGGCAGAAGAAGAACCAGGGTCGGTAGTCTTCCTCTGCTTGGCAGCTGGCGCCCGCGCACGGAACCTGGTGTGGGGGGCATGGTAATGCCGTGTGACGTGCCAACTACCACGACGTACTAATAAAAAGGAAAGAGTATACCAGAGCACGACACGACTCCAAGCGAGCAATGCGAGCAATAAGGCGCCTCCCCTGAAGCTTCGAATCTGCCCTTGATCTCCCCCAAGCTATCCTGAAACACAAAATCGATTGATTAGCAATGAATACCGAAAAATTGAGTGGAAAATCAAGAGAAATAGATGTGAATATGGTTTAATTTTGATTCGGGGCGGAATATGGCTTACAAAATGGGAAAAGGGAGAAAAAGGGGAATTTTTGGGTGTAGGAGGGGCGGCCGGCGGCGAAGAAGGCGACGACGGATGGCAATCGAACGGCGGTCGGGCGGCGGGGGTCGCGCCACTCGGGTGTGGCCGGTGGTGGCTCGGGTGAGGGTGAAGGGTGCTTGGGCGATTGATGGGATGCTCGGGTGATTGAAAATCGATTTGGGGATTTTGGATTTTAGGGCCGAATGTGATGGGTTTTATAGGATAAGTCACTCGGTCGAGTGGCGGTGACCACTTAGTCGAGTGGCCTCTGTTTCGACAATTTTGAAAATTTTCAAATATATTCCGACTCGGCCGAGTAGAACTATCACTCGACCGAGTAGACAAAAGTCACTCGGCCGAGTGGTTAGGCCACTCAGATCTTTTCAAGTGCTGAAAGTGTCAGGTTCACTCGGTCGAGTGACAAAGTCACTCGGTCGAGTGGCATGTAATTAACAGAGATGGGTTTGTTCGAAACTTCCCTGAGCAGTACCCTATCGGCCGAGTAGGGTCTTCACTCGGCCGAGTGAAAATGTCACTCGGCCGAGTGAAAATGTCACTCGGCCGAGTGGGCTACTGTTTTCAGCTCCAACTCTCTGTTTTTGCTCCGATTTCTGATTTTCTTTCTCCCGTCAGTTTCTTCCTCCTCTTGGCATTTGAGCGTATCCCTGGAGTGCTCCCCAATGCCATGGTTGTCCTCCATTCATATAGTCTCATATTCTCTTTTTCCTGAAATGAAAAGTGTTGCCCGTTGTCAGGTTTTCTTCGACACTTGACTCTAAACACTAATAAAGATCTAAAAAATAAAAGGAAAAATTCAACTAAAAACTGAGATAGAACCGTCGGGTTGCCTCCCGACAAGTGCTCGTTTAAGGTCTTGAGCTCGACCCCTTAAGATTCGTGATTAATGCTCGATGTTTGGCACATGGAAGATGCGCGCGTCAAACTTGCAAGGAAGGCCACTTGGGTTCAGTTGTTGATTTTCTTCAGCGTTCCTTAGCTGCCCTTCATCATGGGTAGTAGTGGGGGGTGACTCTCCCAAGCTTGAGCTCTTGGCGTCCTTTTTGTTTACCGACGACGAAGATTTGTTTGCCGGCGGCTCTTTCTTCACGTGCTTCACCATAGAGAGCTTGCATAGATCTCTAATCCTAACGACGTCAGCGTCATCCTTTTCTTCATCCGTAAGAGGATCTGACGGGTCTCCCATCATTTCGCTGTCTTTGCAAATTTGTACATCTTCAAGGTCGTCATCATGCTTGGCCCCAATAGCAAATGACATGGCATCATCAATGACCTCGTTGAGGAGGTCCACGAAATCCACTTCCTCAGGCCAAGGCATATGCTTCATCGCCTTCGGAATATGGAGCTCAATTTCAATATTGCCGACGTTCAAGGACAAGGTTCCTTCCCTCACATCTACAATCACTTCGGCGGTGGCTAAGAAAGGGCGTCCAAGTATCAGCGACATATCACCTTCTTCCTTAATGTTCATCACCACGAAGTCACATGGCAAGCAGAGTCCACCCAGTACTTGCAGTAGTATGTTTTCAGCAATTCCCACCGGCCTAGTGATTCGCACATCGGTGAGTTGTTTCTTCATGTCTGTGGCCTTGAGGTCAGTTCCCATATTTAATTTCTTGAACATCGTGAGGGGCATGAGGCTTACGCTTACTCCCAAATCCACTAGAGCTTTCTAAAGGGGGACTCCTCCAAGCGTGCAAGGAATTCGGAAACTACCGGGATCTTTAAACTTGGTCGGCGTCTTTTCCTTCTTGGTAAACCACGTACTTTGCTCGGCAAGCATGACCCTTTCCTTTCGCTTCTTTTCCGTGATCAAGTACTTGAGAAACTTTGCATAGGATGGGATTTCGATGATTGCATCTAAGAACGGGATGTTCAAGCTTACTCCTCGCAAGTACTCCAGAAATTTGACGAGCCTCTTCTCAATCCCTGCCTTTGCCAACCATTGTGGGATGGTACCGGTGGCATAAAAGTTTGCTCCTTGCGTGGCTTCTCTACTTCAGATTTTTCACCATTGCTCGCCAATTTTGGGTCCTCCTCTTCATTGACCGGCTCCTTTTCAACTGAAATTTCCTCCCTCGATTCCTTTGCTTGAGTCATGGCGGGAGTAGTGTCCTTCCCACCTCTAGTAGTTACCGCCATGACCGCATTGATGTGGCCGGTGTTGCTTCGTGGGGGTTTTCCCGGTTGAGCCGGAAATTGTTGATTGGTCTTGTTGAGCAATGTGAGTTGCTCTGCCAACTGTGCCACGACGGTGTTGAGGGAATCTTATTGAGCCATCAATTTTGCATTAATCTTCTTTTGTTCGGCCATGAATTCTTCAACCCTTACTTCGTGGTCCGACCTTGGCGGTGCCGTTGGTGGGTTGGGTGCCCTCCACCCTTGATTGTATCCCGGGGGTCTATAGGGCCCCGCTTGTTACCTCGTTGAGTAGTTTTGTTGGTGGGGCAGCCTCTGTTGATGCTGTGGTTGTTACGGAGGCCGGGCTTGTGTTTGTTGCAGTAGGGGTTGCTGTTGTGATGGAGTCAAGGCTCCATCATTGTTGGCGTATGAAAATCCGGGGTGACCCCTTGCAACCGGGTTCACCCAATAACCGCTACTCCCCGCAACATATTGAGCTTACTCCATAGCTCAGTCTCCTTGCTCCCCTCCAACGAACATAATCTGGCTTCGATTCTACCAATCGCTCATGCTTCCTCCGGGTGCAGATGCGTTGGAAACTCCATGTGGCTCGCTCACCAACTTTTCCAATACCTCTACGGCTTTATGAAGGGAATCAAATTTTGTAGAGAGCTCGGCCACCGCTTTTGCCTCATAGATGCTAGCCGGCTTTAAGGTTGATGAAGAATGTCCCCTTTCTTCGGCCCACTACTGATTATTTGAGGCCATCTCCTCAAGTAAGGCCGTAGCATCATCCGGTGTCTTTGCCAATATGGCTCCATTGGCGGTTGCATCAATGATTTGCTTTGTGCTCGGTTGCAACCCATTGTAGAAGCTATGCACTAGCTCCCACGACTCGATGCTATGGTGGGGGCATTGGTGTTGGAGGTCCGTGAAACGCTCCCACGCCTCATATAAAGTCTCCTGAGGGCCTTGCTTGAAGGACATCAAGGCGCTTCGTATCTTAATAGTCTTGGATGGCGGATGGAACTTGTTGACAAATGCGCTCGCTAGCTCATCCCAGGTGGTGAAGATTCCCTCGGCTTGGGTCCTCAGCCAATACAACGCCTTATCACAAAGAGTAAACGGGAAGAGGCACATTCGAATAACATCTGCCGGCACGCTAGGCATCTGGAAAGTAGCGCACTTCACCAAGAACAATTGCAAACGGTAGTGTGGGTTTTCTTGAGAGATCCCACGGAACGGGTTTTGTTGCATCAACACTACGAGTGCTGTCTTCAACTTAAAGTTCTTGTCGGCGGCCAACTCCGGCATGACTATAGAAGAGGTGGTGGATGTGGTCTTGGGCCGTAGCCTATCTTGGATGGAGACAAGCCTAGCCATATGTTACGCTAGCTCCTCTGGCGTCTCCGGCACGGCCATTTGAATTTCCTCTATAGCAGATCTCCTCTCAGCTCTAAGCCTCCTTGTTGTACGCTCGATCTCCGGGTCAAATAATATTTCTCCTTGGGGAGCCTTCGATCTCGTGTACATGCACAGAAAAAGAGAGTCCAGATAGAATTGTTAGCACAATAGAGGAATGAAAGAGTAAAACAAATAGAAAATAAAATAGAAAAGAAATATCTCGGTAAAGAAAATAAACTATTGTCGCCTCCCTGTCAACGACGCCAAAAACTTGATCTAGCCCCCGGATACACGCCCCGGGAGGACACGATTGTAGTCTTACTGCAAGCGCACGGTGTAGTGGCAAGCGGGTATCGAACACGAGGAGGACTAATGACGGTACTCTATTTTGATCACTAAGATATTGGTGGAAGAATGGCTTGTAAAATGTTGTCAAAATCGTTCAATCAGAAATTCGAATTCAATACTATAAAGACGTCTAGGGCTAGGGAATCCCCACTACGGATAGTCATTTATCTTTGTGAATCATGAATCTCAATGTTGCGAGACTTGAATTGAGGTGAACTAGTCGTAACTAAATAGAGAACCTAGCTCACGCTCTCGCGCTATTTGCCGGTCTATAGTGACCTAGGTTAGGGCCCACTCTCGTGCAAACCCTAACCTAAGACACTAGCATGAGGATCGACATCATCGTTCAATTGCTCCTCGAGCATACTCTCGTGCAAACTCGAGTTACGATCTAGGTTGTGATAGTTTGTATTCGTCCAATCTCTTGCAAACAAATATGTGTATAGATTAATAATAAAAATCCTAGCTTTGGCCCAATCTCTTGCAAACCAAGTCTAGAGAATCTCGATTATAAACCTAAATCGAATATCTAGGCCTTCCCATCGATTAGAATCCAATCTCTTGCAAACCCCAAATCGATGGAAATTCCTAGCTATTCGTAATAAATCAATCACAACCTAACCTTCTATCAATTCTAGCAACATATGAATCCATTCATCACAATTCTAAAATCGAATCCATAGGGTTCATCTCCATGCCCTAGAACAGCGGAACTACCCGTAATTGATCATAGAAATAATAGAATAAATCGATAAAAACATATAGGAATTCATAATTGGAAGAGAGCAATTCACAAAAATGAGAAATTTCAATAAGAAAAGCAAACCAGATCTAAGTTTTTCAATCTCCAAAGGGGAATTACAATTAGAATTAAGCTAAAACCTAATTTCTGGTCTCTCCCCAAACTAGGATGAAAATTGGCCTTAAATACAAGCCAAAACGGCTAAAAAATCCCCGAGAGATTTGCCCCTGGCGCAGCCCAGAAATCCTAGTTCGCGATACATGCAGACTGCGCCACTCGGCTGAGTGAACATATCACTTGGCCGAGTCACAGACCCAAAGAAAACAGAGAAGTCGGGGTGGTCTGGTGCTCTGTGTCACTTGGCCGAGTAGAGTTTGTCACTCGGTCGAGTGGACTTTCTCACTCGGTCGAGTGAGTCTTCTGTTGTTCTTCTCAAAATTTCAGAGAGTCAGCTTAAATCTTCTCTGGAAAGTTCTGACTCACTCAGGCGAGTGAAGTTCTCCACTCGGCCGAGTGGGATCTTTCACTCGCCCGAGTGGACATAACTCCGGTAGCTTTTGTATCAGTTGTACTTGGCAGAGTACGTTCCTTCACTCGGCCGAGTGAACTACGTACTCGGCCGAGTGGCCTGTTTTTGGAGTCACATCTTCTCCTCCTCGCCTCCTCGTCGATTCTATCGATCTTCTTCTTCTTCCGCTCATCATCTAGCGCTGCTATCTCTTCGATAGGGCCATGGACGACGCTCCGGTATGCGTGTAAGCCCCTCGATCTCATTTGTGCTCCTGATCGCTCCATATTTCCTGAAATCCGACAAAAACAAGAAATAGTGAAAAGCAACACGATATCGTCAAATAATCGTGAAAACGCGATATGGGCCATCAAAATGATACGAAAACATGCAGAAAAAAGGTGTAAAATAAGGAGCGATCAGCTAGATAACTTCGGTAATGAGATAGATAACATTAATTTTCTTAAAAGTGCGTAAGTATACAAATTAACGTAGATACCTCGACTTTGATCTTGCGACGATTACTTTTTGAAGAACACATAAGCTAGTTGGCCATAGGGTGCAGGGCCACTGTCTTTGTAGGCCGACCTATCTCTTAAATAACCGTAAGGTGGGGGTCGACTCCCCTCGCAGGTTGATCAAACACTCGGTTGGCCGTAAGGCATGTGGCCACTCCCCTCGCAGGCCAATCCATCTCTTGGTCATCCGTAAGATGCATGGCCACTTCCCTCGTAGGCTGACATAACTCTTAAACGACCGTATGGTGGGGGGACACTGCCTCACAGGTCGATCAAACATTCTGTTGGCAGCAATGCAGGGGCCACTCCCATCACGGGCCAGCCGATCTTTTCATCGGTGGTAAGGTGCAAGGCCACTCTTCTCATAGGCTGAACTAACTCCATGACGACCGTAAGGAAGGGGGCCACTCCCCTCGTCGGTCAATCAAACACTTTGTTGGTCGTAAGGCGAATGGCCACTTCCCTCGTGGGCTAACTAATCTCTTAGTCGGCATTAGGCACGTGGCCACTCCCCTCATGGGCCGACCTATTTCTTTGTCAGACGTAAGACATGAGACCACTCCCCTCGCAGGCCGACCCATCTCGTAATCGCCTGTAAGGTGAAGGGCTACTCCCCTCGCAGGCCGATCAAGCTCTTCTTTAACCGTTAAGGGGGGGGGGGGGGGGTCACTCCCCTTACAGGCCGACCTAACTCTTTGTCTATCCGACATTTCTTCTCTTCTACATCGTGTCCTTATGCTCAATTTCCACACTTCTTGCTTCCTATATTCTAATTGTACAAGCCCAAGCTGTGTAGGGGCCCAAATAGCATTGAGGTCGACCGACCTCGGTTCTCTACGTCCTAAGTCAGGTTGAGGCCGACCTTGGTTCTTTATGGCCTAAGACGAGCTCAGGTCAAATGCATTCATTTATCGTGAAGAAAATATGAAGCTCAAAGGTCTTCAACAACCTGAGACAAATTGATTTCGGGGATTCCTAACTAAGTCTTACATTAAAATTTTGAGGCAAGCTAAGGTTTCTTGAGCTAAGAATTCTTCTTTTTTCAAAAAAGAAAACTTTATTAATGAGAAGGGAGCACCGCTCATACATATGAAAAGGGCAAAGCCCATACAACAGAAGAGATATAATCACGAGGCCATAACATCAGGAGGCTAGGGCTTTTGAAGGCGTTTCTGTGGTACTTCCTAGCATAATGGTCGCAATATCGTTGGTGATAGAGGGGCCGATGTCTTGCAATGGAGCTATGCAAAATGACCATCGCGAGACGTATAAATACGACGCCTGAGTTGGGAAACTTCCATGCGATCTCCATCCCTACGATGTTAGGACAACACAAATACAACTCTTGAGTTGGGAGACTTCCATGCAGCCTCCATCTCTGCAATGTTGTCATTACCCCAAAGATTAATGTCAGCTTCTGATGTTAGAAAATCTCTGTACATCGCTAGGTACGTTCTATCTCAGTCCACAATCTATCTACTCAAGAATCTAAGGAAGACGAGTGTAAAAGTCAAACGAACTTAAGAGAGAACTACATTTCTCAGATGACGGCAAAATTGAATGAAGAAGATGAAAGCAAAGGTGAGACCCTTGCACTCTATTTATATAGGAGGGCATGCTCCTTGAGGCGAACTTAGCCATCTGATTATGGGCACATGTCGATATCTTGAGGCACTGACGCTCCGAGTGTTGTGCTCTTTTGGTGCACAAATCCTTGGACATGGTGCTCTGATGCCCATCATTACATGTGCCATCTCGACTGTCTTGCTCGTCTAGTCAGCTCGTACAACGTCACCCAACCTCAGACACAACGTCGATTGAGCTCGGGAGATATGGGCCATTGTTATTGCATTAGGCTGGCCTGTAGATGGTCTTATTATTTATTTTAATTGACAAGCCCAAATACAAGCCAATATGATTAGCCCAATAGCCCAAAGGGCCAAACGGGAGGCCAACCACACTCCAATCAAGGTGATAGCTCAGCTAGCCGTTGGACTTCTGCATTATAATGGTCGGCTCTTAATAACGGACATCAACGGATGAACATTAAACTTGCCATCATTATCGACGGCTAAGGCCAATACAATAAAGCGTCTTCAACGCATAGCCGTTACATGAACAACGCCACTCTAAGGGATCATTTCCTATATATAGTCTCGAGAAGAATGAGAGAAAGGTTCGGCTCCTAACTCTCTGATATTCACCCAAGCCACTCTTATACTTGATATCTGCTCCACCTTATACATTCCCTCCATAGCTCGATACGATAGCTAGCGGACGACCTCCCAACAGGGAGGACATAGCTACCCAAAGTCTCTTCAAGTATTCTGTTGACTTAAGCATCGGAGGGGATTCGGTCGGACCCCAGATCCGATCCCTCATGACGAGCTTCTAGTGCTGCAGGCTAAACGGAGATAGTTCAGACCCTACTCCTATAGCTTGGATCGGGGGCCCATCAAGACCGTGGACAGCTCGCCAAGTGCTCAGGTAGCTGCCCACGTCACCCTTCGTCATCCTACATAAACTATTACAATAGAACCAACTTCCATCAATTTTAGTGGTGAGAAAACACCCCTAAACAATAATTACTACATCATGTATCTTTAAGGATTAGGGGAAGAAATATATCATTACCTTCTTTTTTCAAATGTGGAATATTGGCGTATGTTTTGAATTAGAATTTTTTGATTTTGTGATTAAAAAAATGACATCCAATCTTTTAAAACATCACAGTCTATAAAATATGAAATTTAGAATTAAATATTTTGGATTGAAACTATCCAAACATGCACAGAAGGAATTATCAATCAATGACATTCCTTTTCCTTCAACAACCGTGACATTCGTAGAGGAAGGAAAAAAAGGGTAAAATGCAACAAAAGAAGCCACCACTCTAAATTCTTCTTTCTTCAAAGTTATGAACCAAAAGAGAAATTAAAAAAAAAAGAGAAAATTATCACATCTCTACATGCAAAAGAAGCCACAGCCACCACTCCCCTTCTAAGATTCCTTCGGTCCAAAGAACACCAACCAACCCCAAAAAAAGGAGGAAGAAAAAAAGAAGGAACAAGAAAACAAAGGTACATTCACATGCACACCCATCATGCCACTCCCACGAAAAACCTGCAAGAAAAAAAACAGACACGCCCAAAAACAACAAAAGCCAACCTAAAGTGTTAGACCAAACTCAACAATGTCGGTCGCTCAATTTTAACACCCCAAACCAACAAGCTCACTGCAAAGACTACCCCAAGCTCTCAGACGCAGCCTTCCGACTGCTCGCCAAGCTCCACTGATCCGAGCTCCCCACCGACGTCGACCCCGACGCCGACGCAGACCCGTTCCCGCACTTGGCCACGGTCCGCACGCTCTCTATCAGCTCCTCCGTCCTCGACTCCTGCGACAGGATCTCCGCCAGCTGCCCCGGACTTATCACCAGCTTCACCTTCCACACCCCGCTTGATCTCCGTTCGACCTCCAACCCCTCCTGCTTCCTCCAAAACCCGTGATGGTCGAACGACACCCGGTAAGGCGCCGCCACGTTAGCGGCCGCCAGCATCGGGGCTCCGTTGATGGGCCGGAGGTAATACAGCTCCCCGGCCGCCAGCTCTTCGCTGTGCATCAGTGGCCTGGCAAACACGTCGCAAGCACGGTACACAGCGTGGCCGGGGAACCCGTTGGTGATGCACTCGGCGGTTATCGGAGGGCGCAGCTCCATCACTCCGCCGTTGCACGTCGCCACCCTGACGATCTCCGACGGGCGGCCGTGGCCGCCAGATGTTTCGGGGTTGCCCCTGAAAGCGCAGTTGCCCATTTCGTTGCACCGCTAAGCTCAGTTTGTTCTTTTGTATGAAGAGGTTTTACCGATGAGAATGTGGAGGGAGAGGAGGTGACGCGTTTTGCTGTGCTTCACTGCGGTGGGCCCACGGGGCAATCGATCCCAATCCCATTGGGCCTCGAAATGGGCGGTCGTGGGTCGGTCACTTGATCGATAGCCTAGGAAAGAGAGAGTGAGGGCTAGTGATGTTTGGTTGTTGACGGAAAGGGGAAAGGGGTCAAAAGCGAGGAAAGTTGGGTAATTAAAGAGAATGTCGTCGAGTTTAAAGGGGAATACAATGGCTACCCCTTTCCAATTGATGCCACTAGCTACCATGATCTATGGGGGCTTGGTCGTTTGCTAAGATTTTATGGTTGTGATGTTGTGGATAATTAATCATATTAGCTTTAGCTTTCTTCCATGAACACACAAATTCAAGATTCAAGACTTGATTCTGTTGGGGGTAAGATCCGCGTACAATGAATTTGTATTGAGGGGAACCAATGACACGGTGGTTACAAGTTGAGGGGTGAATGAGAAGGTCGTTTACAAGTAGTGAGCGAGTAGTGAGGCTAGGCGCCCTTCGTAGGTCGATCTCTGGATCGATCTAGCAAGTCTGCCGCTTGTTCGCCGGTCGCTCGTTACTTGGAAGAAGCCAACCTGCGCACAGAGTAGCTCGACAGAAAGGTCGGGTTGGGTTCCAACCCTTAGCCTCTCCGATGCCTATGTTAGAATTAGGGCTTAGAAAAGGGGGCCATACACGTAGGTCGAGCTAAAAGTAGGTCGACCTTGCGTGGCAAGCTATAGTGGAAGAACAAAGATGTGGATGACCTTTGCTCTTGTGTGTAAGTGAGAATTTGAGAATCAATTTACCAACCCCTCTCTCGATGGAAGTGGAGGGGTATTTATAGCTGATGGAGGCGGTTAGGTAGGGCTGACTTGGCACGCTGAACTGACGTGTCAGACTGCGGAAGCTTCGGCCGAGGATGTCAGAGCTGTGCGTGTTAGCCATGCTTTTGTCAGACGGCACAACGGCCAGGGACGCTTTGTCAGAATGTCAGAGCCGTAAGCACCAAGCCGTCAGATGGTGCAGCAGCCAGGGGGTGCTTTGTCAGACTGTCGAGCGGCGGAAGTGTCAGTGGCGTCCTCGTACAAGGTTGTTTGTCGTGTCCGATGGGCTGAAGGGTCATCGAGGTGCGTCCGAGGAGCGAGACCGCACACGAGTTACTTGGTCGCTCCAGGTGGATGACGGGCGAACTGGTTGTTCTCCTGGCGAGCTTGGAGGGAAGCGGGCGACCAACTGGGGAGGTTTGAGACGAAGTGCGCCATTCCCACTAGTCGAGGCGGATGCCAGTGATGATGGGCGTCAAGCTGGCTAAGGGAGGACCAAGCGATCAACCAGCGAGGTTGGGACTAAGAGCGCCCTCCCGCTAGTCGAGGTGGACTTTGCGGAGGAGGGGCAAGCTTGCTGTGTGTCCGGTGAGCTTGGATGGAAGGTCGAAGTATCACGATCTTTAGGTCGTAACAATTGCCCCCGTCATTCAAGCTTAAGGCGGAAGCCTGGCCTAGTTCGTATGACGCACCATCTCTCCATCTATATGGAAGGGACGGGTCAACCTTCATTCTGACCTTGGAAATGGCGGCAGTTATTTCGAAAAACCCGCCCACCATTTCGCCGTCATCATTTCGATTTGAAGGGTGGGAAGAAATTGAGGCGTCCCCCGCCATCCAAGATGCGACGTGTTGCGGACGCGAATGTGGGTGGCAGTTAGAGGTGCCAGTGCAGCTCGGATCAACGCCATGTGGCGGAGCTTCAACGGTGGGGATGATCCGTCGCTTGCTATAAGTAGGGAGTGAGAGGATCCGGTGAGAGTTTCTTCTGATTTCAAGTCTCTTCGAGTTCTTCTTCTCCGATCTTCCGACTACCATCGCCGCCGTTGCTGCTGTTGCTGGAGCTACTGTTCCGATTGCTTCTTCGGCCTGTCTTCTTTCTGCTAGGTATTTTCTTGATCTTTTTTTAGATGGCTTCACATTTCGAGGTCGGAGGTGGCAGTGGCACGGTGAAAGAGGAAGAGGTGGAGGTAAAGGAGGAGGAATTGGAGGAGGGGATGAGGCTATGGATGCCCGTGATTCGGAGGAGGGGGCTCGGGTCGGGCTTCGGAAGAGCCCGAAGAAGGGTGCCGAGGGTGATAGCGACCACTCAGGGCAGAACAGACCTTATTAATATCATGGAGATCCGTGCGAGGTATGTTCGGCCCCCTTGTGAAGTGCATCTCCCTGGAGCCGATGAGAGGGTATGTTGTCATGGGGATACCGAGCTCGGAGTCTACGTCCAGACTTTCAAATTATTGCTTCGATTTCCAATCAATCCTCACCTTCTACATCTGTTGAATTTCCTCGAGATTCCGCTCTTTGCGCTGATGCCAAGCTCCATTGGCTCAATGATCGGCTTCGTCGTCATCTGTCTCGCAAGTGGGTTGAGTCCTTCCTTGACGCTCTTCCAGCATTTCTTTGAGGTGAGAAATAGGGGGAAGCACTATTGTGTATATGCAAACAAGGGGGCAGTCTCTCATTCTTGGGGTGCCGACCGATGTGAAAGGGTGGAGGGAGAGATTTGTTTTTGTCTTGATGCCGACTGATGTGGTGTTGAGGTCAAATTAGGGGATGTTGAATCCTTCAGTGGCTGAAGAGGTGATCCTGGAGGGAGAGGATTTAGTGAGGTCCCAGACCTTGGTGGAGATTCCTGAGGTGGACCGGCGGCTAGCAAACTTGGTCAAGGACGACCGGCTCGTTCAAGACTTCTGGCCCGAAGGTATCTTAATTCTAGGCTCACCCTAATCTTTCTCTTCTTTACAGGCAAGGACATGATACACACAAGGGAGGAGGTGCTGAGGGCGGCTGGGGTGTCAGTGACGAAGAAGTCCGGCCCCCTGGATAAATGCAAGAGCGTGGTAGAAAAGGAGGGACCTGCGGATGAGGTCGCCCGAAAGCGGGGCATCGGAATCACCATTAGGGAGAGGGATGATACGAGGTAAAAGGTGTCTGAATCGGAAGCCCCCTCCTGCCGGACCAGTGATCCATTACTGGGCGGTCAGGCTGACCAGGGGGAGGCCGTCGCGGCTCCTCCAAAGATTCCAGAAGTGGAGAAGCCCATCAGGGCACCCGTGAACGATCACTGACCTTACGAGATTCCTCTGCGGGAGATGGGGAGGGAGGTGCATCCGAGCTGCAAGAAGGCGCTCGCCCTCTTTCGGTCGAAGAGGGCCGAGGTGGAGGCCCTTCCAAGGGCTGAGCTCCTCCAGTCGATCTATCTGATAGGTCGATGGGAGTCCGTATTTGATGAAGCAGGAGTTGCGGCCCGTCTGGAGGAGAATAGCATGCTACCGCAGGACCGTGAATCTCTGGCTGCTGTGGCTCTGGAGCGGCTCTGTGCCTCCACGATCTGGCATGGCTTGCAGGTTCGCCGATCTTTTTGTTATGTCCTGCCGGTCTCTTTACTTACGAGTGTAATTATGTCTTTGTTTCTTTTGTAGGCGATGGCGGCGATGGTAGCTCTTCAGCGCCACATCCCATTGGCCCTTGTCAAGGCGTCCCTCGAGAAGGCGAGGGCCGATCTCTGGGAGACCACCGAGAAGTTGCGAGAGAAGGATGAGAAGCTAGAGCAAGCTCTGAGGCACTACTATGCCCAGAAGAGGGTCATTGATGAGCTGGAGAAGAAGCGGGCGGAGCTTACTCGTCAGCTCTAGGACGAAGAGACTAGACGGGTCAATGTCCTGAAGGAGCATACTGAGGAGAAGAATGTCCTGAGGCGGGAGATGGGTGAGAAGAAATGGGTAATCGACATCCAGCAGCAGGAGATCGCCGATTTGAGGCGGGCGATGGAGGTGGAGAAACAGGAGAACGCCGACTTGAAGCGGCAGGTGTAGGAGCTGGGAAAAGTTGACTAGCGAGCTATAGGGGATGCCGCAGTCTGCCAATATCAGGACGATGAGATTGTCCATATGTTGTGGTTAGGGAAGGAGGTGGGCCTTGAGGAGGGTCTCTCGAGGATGAATGGAAGGCTAGCGAGGTTGAATCCCTCCTTAGTGTTCGACTTCCCCAAGCTGGATGAGCCCTTGGCCGAAGAAGGGGAAGGATCGGGAGATACGCCGGGCGGCGATCAGGCAGGTGGACCGGTAGAGGCGTAGGACTTCCATTTCCTTAGCTTCCCCATTTTTGGTTTTTTTTGCTTTGAAGTTGGGCCTTTTTGTAGTGTAGGCCGGAGTGATTACTCCTTGTGCGGTCGTATAAATACTGTATGTACTTTCAAAATTTTGATCGAATAAATGAAAGTTGTATGTTTTTCGGAATACCATTGTCCGGACACAATTTGTAGAGTAGAAGGGCTTGGCACTCCCTTAGCCTCGTCTTTATATATGCCCCCGATGTACGGGGCGCACGAGAGCTGAGGAGAGAGCGCGTCGTATGTCGAACATAGGCCGGCATGGCGCATTATTTGTTTGGTACAGGCAAAGCTCGGGAGCTTGCCTCGAAAGCTGTGGGGTAGGAGGGTATGAAGCCGTGGCTCAACCCAACCCAGTGGCGACCTATCGAGGGCGACAGACGCTCGGATGCGAGAAGTTGAAACTTTAGTTTGCATAATAGGTAGACATAAATGCAAGTGTACAGGAATATACTTGTCTTGCCCAGACTTTGAGGGAGGGGAGGGTACGAGCCCGTAGCTCGGCCCTATCGGTCTGCCCCGGACTTTGAGGGAGGGTACTTGTATCCCGGGGGCAATGCACGCTTCAGCCTGCCTTATAGGGCAAAAGATCACTTGGGATACCTTGGCATTCCTCGGTGCGAGGAGCTGAAAATTTAGTCCGCACAATATGCATGTAAAAATATAAATGCACCAAAGTTTACTCGTAAGGTCGGGGCGGAAGCTCGGCCTAGTCCGGATGACGAACCATCTCCCTATCCACCCGAAAGGAGGGGGACGGCCTTCGCTCCAAGCATTGGGAAAGGGCGGGAGTTATTTTGAAAAGCCCACCCACCATTTTGTTGCCATCATTTCGATTTGAAGAAAGGAGAATATCGAATCATTCCAGCCATCCAGCGGGTGACGCGTGGTGGACGTGACTGCGTGTGGCAATCGAAGCATCAGAGACGGCTCGGATCTTCGACACGTGGTGGGGCTTCAACGGTGGAGATCGGTCGGTGCTTCCTATAAATAGGGGAGGGGGAGACCGAACGAGAGTTTTCCAACTTCTGATTTTCTTCGAGCTCTCCCCTTCTTCAGAGTTTTCGATCGTCGTCGTCGTCGCTGCCATTGCCGGAGTTCGTGCAACTATTCTGACAGCTTCATCTGACCGTCTGCTTCTTATAGGTTCTGTTCTTGCTCCTTGAGATGGTTTCTCCGACTTCTTCCCATTCATCTGATTCGAGAGAGATAGAACAAAGGATTAGTGGCAGCGGAGCAACGGACAGCTTCGCTGCGGACACGGTGGAGGGGGTGGAGGAGACTTCTCCTGTTAATCAGGCCTGCACTGAGGGTAGGTCGGCGGCCGAGCTTGCTATGGGTTCGTCGTCGGCAGACCCTATGAATTTGAGGAAAGGGAAATGGCAGGTCGTACTGAAGCCCCGGTTGTCGGCTAGGGCCGTCGTGACCATGGTCGAGGTCGGGAACGTTCCCACTGAGATCTCAAGCGTGGAATTGGTAGCTCAGACCTCTTTCATTCATGAAGACTGCGAGAAGGACATCCGGCCGACCTACACAGTCCGTCTTCTGACAGCCGTTGAACAGGTGTGCTTTCCGAAGGATTATAAGGTTGGGGTCTACGTCGCTTGCTTCCACCAAGAACTTCGCTTCCCCTTCCTCTTTTGCTTTTCCATATCCTGAACTTCCTCCAATTGCCCCTTTTCCAACTGATGCTGAATTCCATCAGTGCAATCGTCGGCTTCCTCGTCCTTTGTGCAGGGAGCGATGTCATCCGACCCTCCCCCGATTCCGATACTTCTTTGCGATCAAGAAGCTGAGGGCGCACTACTACGTTTCAGCGAGGAGAAAGCGGCCTCTCGTCCTGGGCTTGTCGGGCAAGATTAAAGGTTAGAAGGAGCAGTATATGTTCGTCTCGACGCCCAAGGATCTGGCGTTAAGGTCGAACTGGGGCGTGCTGAATCCAGGGGCGAACAGAGAGGTTCACCTTGACACAGGCGATGCTGAGCGGACTAGGATCTTGTAGGAGATCCCCGATGAGAACATGCAATATGAGAAGCTTGACACGGAGGATATGATAGCCCGTCACATCTGGCTAGAAGGTAATCCGAGCTTTGTAGTTGTCGCTCCTAATTTTCTTACCCTGGTCTATCTCATTCTTGCAGGTCAGACGATGAGTTTGCAGATGGAGGAGCTGATGAGGCTGGCTTCGAAACAAGCATCCCAGCAACCAACGAAGAGCGGCAAGAAGAGAGTTCGGGAGGGACAGTCGACGACGAAGGTTGAGAAGCTCGTCTGGCCGAAGAAGGTGAAGGTGGTGGAGGCCATGGCTACCTCGGGTCCTCTGACGATCGTGGCAGATGCTAGCCGCCCGACTGAGGGCTCCGTGGCTAGAGCTGACTCCATGCCCATCGATCTTGATGCCGAAGAGGACGTATGTGTCGAGCCGAAGGCCTAATGATCTCAGAGCGGGCGACCCCATCTGATCCCCGTAGTTCTTCTCCAGACCGTAGCACTCCACGGGTCCTCCACTGGGTCGGGCTCTAGCAGGCAAATGACAGCGAGAGACCATTGGCCATACGGCTGCCCGCCATTCGGGGGAGGGAAGCCTGCTCACCTGAGCTGCGAGGCGGTGCTCGTGGTGTTCAAGTCCAAGAGGGACATGCTCTTGGCTTTATTGGAGGAGGCCCTCCTGGTGACATCCAACCTAGTTGGCTCCGCTGAGTCGGTCTTCAATGAAGCTGGAGTGGCAGCGAGGCTAGCCGAGAACAGCCTGCTGCTCCGGGATATGGAGTCCCTAACAAGCGTTGATACAGAGAGGTTGTGCACCTCGGCCATGTAGCATAGCATGCAGGTAGGTCAGCCATCTTCTCTAAAGACACTTATCTTTGCTCATGTATGTTCTAACTCTTTCTTGCTTTGATGTGAAGGCTAACGCTATGATGGTCGCCCTTAGGCGCCATACCCCAGCCATAAGCAAGGCCGAGGTCGCTCTCGGAAAGGAGGCTGAGCTCGCCGTTCTTAAGAAGGCAGCTGATGAGCGAGTGGCAAGGCAAAGGGACAAGCATGCCAAGCTGAAGGGATCATTTGACGAACAACAGGCGATGATCCGAAAGCAGGAGACATGCTTGGAGGAGTTCGAGGCAAAGGTCATCGCTAGAGAAGCCCATCGGATCGAGCTGGAGGCTGCCCTTGAGCAAGAAAAGAAGAGAGCAGTGGATCTGGAGCAGCTCGTAGAGTTGGGGAAGGCCGAGGTGAAAGTGAAGCAGGTGGAGGCGGTCCGTGCTTGCCAGACAACGGAGTTCATCCCCGTCATGTCGACGATGAAGAGGGAAGGTCTAGCAGAGGGCTGACAGGCGTGCCTTTGGAGAATCAAGGAGAGGATGGGGAGCCTCTATCCATCAGTCAATGTGAACTTCACGTTGCTGGCAGCCTCAGATGACAAGGAAGAGGAAGAAGAGGCTACGTCGGACGATGAAGAGGTAGCGACGGCCGAACAACAATTGGCGGGGGATACCGAAGAGGAGGGAGGCTAAGGGGAGGGCAGCCAAGGCACCGTATGAATGTTTGGGGTAGAGGATTCAGGGGCCGGTCTTAGGGCCTTGGTGTATGACTTAGTTTTTTTTGTTTGTAGAAGTTTGGCTGTTTGGCGGTGTCGACCTCGGTGAGGCCATTTTTTGTAAGGTCGACACCCTAAAAATAATTATAAAAATTTTTGTCAATAAAATTAATGGTCTGGGCTTACTTTTCTTCACTAGTGTCTTGGTTCCCCATTGTGGATTGCGACTTACTGTGGCCCTGATGTGTATTTCCCCCGACATTCTGGGCAGGGGAGAGCTGGGGGAGGCCGTGACGGATGTTTAGAGTATAGAGAGAAGTTTGGCTTCCAGAGTTTGAGGGAGGGGAGGGTATGAGTCCGTAGCTCTGCCATAATCCTCCGGAGCCTATCCGGGGCGAAGCTCCGTAAGCTTGCCCCGGAGTTTGAGGGAGGGGAGGGTACGAGCCCATAGCTCGGCCCTCGCCCTTCTTCGGTTTAGGTAGCGAAGCCCGTCATGCTATGGGTAGCTAGGACGTGACCTGCCCCGGAGTCTTCGTGGGAGGGGAGGGTGCGAGCCTGTAGCTCGGCCCTAGCCCTTCTCCGGTTTGGGTAGCAAAACCGGCCCTGCTATGGGTAGCCAGGAGGTGACCTACCCCAAAGTCTTCATGGGAGGGAAGGGTGTGAGCCCGTAGCTCATCCCTAGCCCTTCCCAGGTTTAGGTAGCGAAGCCCATCCTGCTATGGGTAGCCAGGACATGACCTACTCTGGAGTCTTCATGGGAGGGGAGGGGGCGAGCCTGTAGCTCAGCCCTAGCCCTTCTCCGGTTTTGGTAGCGAAGCCCGCCCTACTATGGGTAGCCAGGACGTGACCTGCCCCGGTCCGGTTTGGGTAGCAAAGCCCATCCTGCTATGGGTAGCCAGGACGTAACCTGCCCCGGAGTCTTCATGGGAGGGGAGGATACGAGCCCGTAGCTCGGCCCTAGCCTTTCTTCGGTTTGGATAGCGAAGCCCACCCTACTATGGGTAGCCAGGACATGACCTGCCCAAGAGTCTTCATGGGAGGGGAGGGTGCGAGCCCGTAGCTCGGCCCCAGCCCTTCTTCGGTTTGGGTAGTGAAGCTTGTCCTGCTATGGGTAGCCAGGACGTGACCTGCCCTGGAGTCTTCATGGGATGGGAGGGTGCGAGCCCGTAGCTCGACCCTAGCCCTTTTCCGATTTGGGTAGCAAAGCATGTCCTGCTATGGGTAGCCAGGACGTGACTGCCCCGGAGTTTTCATGGGAGGGAAGGGTGTGAACCTGTAGCTCGGCCATAGCCCTTCTCTGGTTTGGGTTGCGAAGCCCGTCCTGCTATGGGAATCCAGGACGTGACCTGCCTCGGATTCTTCATGGGAGGGGAGGTGCGAGCCTGTAGCTCAGCCCTAGCCTCTCTTCGGTTTAGGTTGCGAAGCCCGTCCTGCTATGGGTAGCCAGGAAGTGACCTGCCCTGGAGTCTTCATGGGAAGGGATGGTGCAAGCTCATAGCTCAGCCCTAGCATTTCTTCGGTTTGGGTAGAGAAGCCCGTCCTACTATGGGTAGCCAGGATGTGACCTGCCTTAGAGTCTTCATTGGAGGGGAGGGTGTGAGCCCGTAGCTCGGCCCTAGCCCTTCTCTGGTTTTGGTAGCAAAGCCCGTCCTGCTATGGGTAGCCAGGACATGACCTGCCCTGGAGTCTTCATGGGAGGGGAGGGTGCGAGCCCATAGTTCGGTCCAAGCCCTTCTCCGGTTTGGGTAGTGAAGCCCATCCTGCTATAGGTTGGCAGGACGTGACCTGCCCCGGAGTCTTCATTAGAGGGGAGGGTGCGAGCCCGTAGCTCTGCCCTATCCCTTCGAAGCCTATCGGAGGAGAAGCTCCGTAAGCTTGCCCCAGAGTTTGAAGGGAGCGTGTGAGCCCGTAGCTCGGCCCTAACCCTTCTTCGGTTTGGGTAGCAAAGCCCGTCCGGCTATGGGTAGCCGGGACGTGACCTACCCCGGAGTTTTCATGGGAGGGGAGGGTGCAAGCCCTTAGCTCGGCCCTAGCCCTTCTCCGGTTTGAGTAGCGAATCCCGTCCTACTATGGGTAGCCAGGACGTGACCGGCCCCGGAGTCTTCATGGGAGGGAAGGGTGCAAGCCTGTAGCTTGTCCCTAGCCCTTCTCCGGTTTGGGTAGCGAAGACTGTCCTGTTATGGGTAGCCAGGACGTGACCTACCCCGGAGTCTTCATGGGAGGGGAGGGTGCGAGCCCGGAGATCGGCCATAGCCCTTCTCCGGTTTGGGTAGCGAATCCCATCCTGCTATGGGTAGCCAGGACATGAGCTGCCCCGGAGTCTTCATGGGAGGGGTCAGTGCGAGCCCGTAGCTCGGTCCTAGCCCTTCTTCGGTTTGGGTAGCGAAGCCCATCCTGCTATGGGTAGCCAGGATGTGACCTACCCCGGAGTCTTCATGGGAGGGGAGGGAGGGAGCCGGTAGCTCGGCCCTAGCCCTTCTCCAGTTTGGGTAGCGAAGACCGTCCTGTTTTGGATAACCAGGACGTGACCTGCCCCGGAGTCTTCATGGGAGGTGAGGGTGCGAACCCATAGCTTGGCCCTAGCACTTCTCCGGTTTGGGTAGCGAAGCCAGTCCAGCTATGGGTAGCCAGGACGTGATCGGCCCTGGAGTCTTCATGGGAGGGGTGGGTGCGAGCCCGTAGCTCGGCCCTAGCCCTTCTCTGATTTGGGTAGCGAGGGCCATCCTGCTATGGGTAGCCTGGACGTGACCTACCCCGGAGTCTTCATGGGAGGGGAGGGTGTGAGCCCGTAGCTCGGCCATTGCCCTTCTCTGGTTTGAGTAGCGAAGCCCGTCCTACTATGGGTAGCCAGGACGGGACCAGCCCCGGAGTCTTCATGGGAGGGAAGGGTGCGAGCCCGTAGCTTGTCTCTAGCCCTTCTCCAGGTTTGGGTAGCAAAGACCGTCCTACTATGGGTAGCCAGGACGTGACCTGCCCCGGAGTCTTCATGGGAGGGGAGGGTGCGAGCCCGTAGATCGGCCTTAGGCCTTCTCCGGTTTGGGTAGCAAAGCCTGTCCTGCTAAGGGTAGCCAGGACCTGACCTGCCCCGGAGTCTTCATGGGAGGGGTGGATGCGAGCCCATAGCTCGGCCCTAGCCCTTCTCCAGTTTGGGTAACAAAGCCCGTCCTGCTATAGGTAGCCATGACGTGACCTACCCCGGAATCTTTATGGGAGGGAAGGGAGCAAGCCCGTAAGTCGGCCCTAGCCCTTCTCCGGTTTGGGTAGCGAAGCCCGACCTGCTATGGGTAGCCAGGACGTGATCGGTCCTGTAGTCTTCATGGGAGGGGAGGGTGTGAGCCCGTAGCTCGGCCCTAGCCCTTCTTCGGTTTGGGTTGCGAAGCCCGTCCTTCTATGGGTAGCCAGGACCTGACCTGCCCTAGAGTCTTCATGGGAGGTGAGGGTGCGAGCCCATAGCTCAGCCTTAGCCCTTCTCCGATTTGGGTAGCGAATTCCATCCTGCTATGGGTAGCCAGGATGTGACCTACCCTGGAGTCTTCATGGGAGGGGAGGGTGCGAGCCCGTAGCTCGGTCCTAGCCCTTCTCTGGTTTGGGTAGTAAAGCATGTCCTACTATGGGTAGCCAGGACGTGACTTGCCCCGGAGTCTTCATGGCAGGGGAGGGTGTGATCCTGTAGCTCGGCCCTAGGCCTTCTCCGGTATGGGTAGCGAAGCCCGTCCTGCTATGGGTAGCCAGGATGTGATCTGACCTGGAGTCTTCATGGGAGGGGAGGGTACGAGCCGTAGCTCGGCTCTAGCCCTTCTTCATTTGGGTAGCGAAGCCCATCCTGCTATGGGTAGCCAGGACGTGACCTACCTTGGAGTCTTCATAGGAGGGGAGGGTGCGAGCCTGTAGCTCAGCCCTAGCCCTTCGGAGCCTGGGAATGGTGCGAGCCCGTAGCTCGGCCCTAAACCTTCTCCGGTTTGAGTAGCGAAGCCCGTCCTGCTATGGGTAGCAAGGTCGTGACCTACCCCGTAGTCTTCTTGGGAGGGAGGGTGAGAGCCTGTAGCTCGGCCCTAGCCCATCTCCGATTTGGGTAGCGAAGCCCGTCCTGCTATGGATAGCCAGGACGTGACCTGCACTGGAGTCTTCATGGGAGGGGAGGGTGCGAGCCTGTAGCTCAGCCCTAGCCCTTCTCCGGTTTGGGTAGTGAAACCCGTCCTTCTACGGGTAGCTAGGACGTGACCTGCCCCAGAGTCTTCATGGGAGGGGAGGGTGCGAGCCCGTAGCTCGGCCCTAGCCCTTCTCCGATTTGGGTAGGGAAGCGTATCCTGCTATGGGTAGCCATGACGTGGCCTATCCCAGAGTCTTCATGGGAGGAGAGGGTGCGAGCCCGTAGCTCGACCCTAGCCCTCCGGAGCCTGTCGGGGGCGAAGCTCCAAAAGCATGCCCCAGAGTTGGAGGGAGGGGAGGGTGCGAGCCCGTAGCTCGGTCCTAGACCTTCTCTGGTTTGGGTAGCAGAGCCCGTCCTGCTATGGGTAGCCAGGACATAACCTGCCCCGGAGTCTTCATGGGAGGGAAGGGTACGAGCCCGTAGCTTGGTGTAACGACCCGCTCTCCAGGATACCCAGGAAGTACGAATCCGTCCCAAGTATTCCTAGATCAACGAGTGTTACGTAGAAAGAGAGAAAGGAAGAGAACAAAAGAATGCTGCAGGTACTACGCACGTGCTGGGAAGTACAAGTAAAACTCCATCACAGATAAAAACACTGAGAAAATAACAAAAGTACAATATTCCATTTTATTGATACATTGATACATCCTATACATACACCAACATCTTCATTTTCACGACTCTAAGTACAAAGGTCCACCCGAAAAGAAACACCAAAAGTACAAGTCTCTCATCATACCCCTCACCACCCAATACTACAACAGATCACCAACTCCAAAGCTCCAGCCGCTATCTCCAACCTCCAACTCACATGACCTGAAAGTCAACGGGGACACTTCAACGTGTGACCCAGTAGAAACTCCTAACACTCTAGCAGAACCCAGTTTTAGAACTGGTCTACCTATCTAGGGAGGGTGGTCTAACAAGTAAAGCTCTCAGGACATAAAAGTAATCACAACACGATGTATAAGCATCAAAGAAGAACTTGTGAACATGCATAAGTAACCATGTTATAACATGCAAGTGCTGAAGGTAAGTGGGAGAACATAATAACGTGCAAGTACTGGACATTTATAATAAACAATGGTATGGGTCAGCATGAGTTAACAATATTAACTTAACAGAGAAACAAGTAACCATGGGATAACAATAATTATAATTAAAAGACAATTACTTTAAGTTATTCATTCTCATGTTTGGAAACCCGTGTAAACCGTAGGACGCTAAGGAGGCGGACTTCACCCAGGGTGGGTGAAAAAGTGGTACCCCAACCAGCAACACGGGCACCGGAGGGGGCCTCTCGCAACTCTATGCCCGAACGGGGCAAGGCACTAGAGCGAGACCTGCTCGGTTTTTCTATCGGACAAACGGAGTAAACCATCAATTACCGTCATGATGCATCACGAGTACACCAGCGGACTCTCCGACCCTTTCAACTCGCCCTTCTGGGAGTGATACAGCGGGTGAGAATTCATATCATATGTCCGCTCCTTAACTCCTAAAGTTTACCCGTTTTCCCCCAAACCCGTGTCACCCTCCTTTAGGAGGACTGATACATTCCTCATTCTCACTCTCAGTTTTCAAGATATTACTTCGTTTGTCAACGAATCATCTAGCGGACTTGAATACCGCTTTAACCAACTTTTAACAATATCATCATCATCATCATCATCATCATCATCATCTGAATTAAAGAATTGCATGGAATATCATCACAAACTCATCGTTATGAACATACTAATGTGAAAGCATAAACAAATTGGACTTAAATATTATGGAATATTTCATGAACCATCTGCATAACTACATGTATCAAGAGCATGTCATTGAGAACATGATTAGCACAAACAAACTTAACTTCAAACAAAACTACACCATGATAAGCACTAAGCAAAATTAGCATTTGAATCTGTCAAAACTGTTACAGCAGAAAGAATATCACTTTTAGCCTATCTACAGTCAGAATTGATGTCTGGTCCCTTCACGAAAGTTGTAGATATGGGTGTTTTCCTTTCACTGACCAATTTTCATAAGCTCAGTTGACATATGTGATTTATGGTGGATTTTCTCCTAACAGGTATAATTTCAGAATTCTGAACCAGAAACTGAGTTCAGTTCGAGTCCATTTTTCTACAAGTTACACACCGAATTAAATTCCAAAAAAAAATCATAGGTTGAAGATCTTGAAGTCAGCTTTCCAACGGCACTAAGAACATCTCATTTCATTAAGTGTGCATGGAGTTCTACTCGTTTTACTGAAAGGTGTCAAAAATGTCTAAAACCAGACCAGTTTTAGAAACTGAATTTTTACCCTAATTTTCAGTCCGAATTTGCAAAACTTGTAAACATGAAAGTTATTAAGGACTACAATATGAGTAACATATATTTTTGTCATATTTATCTTTCATCTACGTTGGGAGATATTCTCAGTTTAACAGAGAATAAAAATACTGGAATTTCAGAACAGTTTTGATTGAAAACCAGTGTGCATATCCGAATTTTTATAAAATCATACAGTTAGAATTTGGCAAAATGATCTGAATGAAAGTTGTTCATAACAATGAGATAACCAACATATAAAATTTCCAAAGCATTCCCATTAGCCAATTAACCCCAGCACTTAGTCAAAGTTTCAGTTTTTCTGGATCAAATTTCAGCATGAAAAAGTTAACTCAAATCTCCTTGTCCTAAAACTAAATTCTACCTAAGTGAAAGGAATTTCTACCTTAACAAGTCCTCCAAAATTTTCTCTTGCCCTTCTTATTCCTTGAAGAACTTGAGCTCCTAGTCTCCTTCTTCAAGCTCCAATCTTGTCTCCATATGGTTGATTTTTGGCTATTTTGGCTAGTTTTTGGTGTTGGAATGAAAAGGAATTTTGGGGCTTTTTAGAGGTTGAAGAGGGGAGCTAATTGAGTATTTTCTAAGGAAGAAGATGAAGAAAAATGAAAGAAAGGGGGCATGCTAATTTTTGGCCAGAAATGGGGAGTGAGGGAGAGAGTGAAATGAGATTTTCTTTTTCTTTTTCTTGGTTTTGTTCTTCATGCATAGGTTTTAGGAATCCCCAAATCCCTCTCCTTCTTACACCTACCAAGCCATGTGTCTCTAATTAACTAAAAACATGACACCTAATAGGATGTGTTGTCATGGTAATAAAAATGTGGATTTTTGTATTTTAAGAAATTAAAAATACTTGAAGAAATACTTCATACATTCCAAATACATGTATTTCTCCAAATACTCTCATTTACTAAATTTAAGTAATGAGTTTAAAATATTTTAAAATAAATTCCTACATCAAATAATTAAAAGAAAAATATGGGCATACTTCCCAAAAATATACGGACGTATCTATGTCAAAAATACATACAAATACGCGTATATGAAAAGTAGGGTCATTACATTCTACCCACCTTAATAACCAAGTCAGCCCTCGGACTTTCTATGGTAAAGGTCTGACCGGAGACTGAATAGTATAAGGGTTTCCCTACCCTAGAAATACAAATAACGCTATATGTATATACTATACACGCATGTATACATGCACTATACCGTAGATTATAAACATATATATACACATTCTTATCCAAGAATATAGGTATACACACAGACAAATCATCACAATACATACATAGTACTATACATTCCACATTCATCCATGTACTCACAAATATATCTATATTGCATGAGAATACTCACATATATAAAGACTAATATGTACACACATGCTAGTACACTTATACACATGGACACATGTATCAATGTCGTACATAGCAATAAGTAGAAACATGTATAGATACACCCAAGTCATTAATATACACACCAATATTTATACACTTGTTCACTCAACACATAGGTGCTTACATAAAGATTCACACAAGTATATGATCGAAGACATATGCCATTACATGGATACATATAGATATATCTAATTACATACATCTCTATAGGTAATCACACACTCCTTATATTTATATATATCTACATACATACATGTTCACACGATAGTTAAACACACCATACTCATAAGTCACAGAGTTAGCATACTTATACATACATACATACGTAGGTAAATCCAATTAGATGCATTTATGGTAAATAATCATACACCAATAATGATACACATTGATATGATGCACCTCATATTAAGTGGGTAAGCATACGCAAATATATCACTTAAGCACATAAGTATGAACACTAACAATTATATAGACAAATATATATGATAGTTCGAACGCTAGGATGTACACAGTATATATCACTATAGTAAATAGTCCTGTCAGCATGTATGTATAGTATATCAACCTTCTAGTACATACTCACTTCATATATACAAGAATACATACAAATGTGTTCATTTCCAATATTCACTCACGTAAATCTATATTTAACCACTTATACAGTGCACAAATATACTTACATACAAGCAGTCAACGTAACACATATTCAATACAGTATATATATACATGTGACAATATATATATATACTATAGCACAAGGATTATATTAATTCAGTATATGTATATACACACACACACACACTCTCTTGTATACACAATACATATAAATCCTATTCATATGCTACACTCACATATCATCACATGATATATAAATACATACCAATATTGTATAACTTGGCATACCTACTTATGTATATCGATACACACCATTTAGTAAGACAATATATTTCACACACTACTTATGGTACACATCTCATTGCAGCTATATTCATACATACGTATCTCACTATGTCACTTTACACAACCACATTTATAGTACGCATACACATACAATTATACTTATGTATACCATCATACACTTTTATACATTCAAATATACTTCCACTTACACTTACCAACAAACATCCATATACCAACACATATAACATAAATTTATTTGCACACCAATACATATTCACATAGATACTCCGTATATATACACTCATCCATTAGACACCCATATACAAATATATCTTCTAACATCACTTTAATGCATCATACTTTAGTATCCATACTTACAGCTCTATATACATCCATTTATTCATACATATACACCCCCAAATATAATCTAAGTATAGATTACCACATAGATAATACATAATACTCTCTTGCACAGATAATATGTTTTATACATAATTTCACTCATCAAATACTACATTCACCTCAATCTGTACAAACAACATTACCATACACACACCTATATTATGAATTACAAGAATACACATAAGTAGTCATACTCGTATCTATAGTGTATCTTATTTACGTATATATCTATAGACACATAACTATAAAAATACAAGCAAATACACTACAATACTTTTATATCCATGCAAACACATACCCACTCGTATATGTATATGTATATACAAACAACTACCCATGCTTAACCTCAGGGAGCTCTGTACATTGGGTTTCCTAATACCAGGGTTTTACCCTAAGGCTGATCACCTACCCATCTTAGGATACATCTACCCATATGGAGCATTACCCGTACTATCCTTACGCATGCCGCAGTGCGGAGACCTGCGTGGGCCACCAACTGTAACGACCCGCTCTCCAGGATACCCGGGAAGTACGAATCCGTCCCAAGTATTCCTAGATCAACGAGTGTTACGTAGAAAGAGAGAAAGGAAGAGAACAAAAGAATGCTGCAGGTACTACGCACGTGCTGGGAAGTACAAGTAAAACTCCATCACAGATAAAAACACTGAGAAAATAACAAAAGTACAATATTCCATTTTATTGATACATTGATACATCCTATACATACACCAACATCTTCATTTTCACGACTCTAAGTACAAAGGTCCACCCGAAAAGAAACACCAAAAGTACAAGTCTCTCATCATACCCCTCACCACCCAATACTACAACAGATCACCAACTCCAAAGCTCCAGCCGCTATCTCCAACCTCCAACTCGCATGACCTGAAAGTCAACGGGGACACGTCAACGCGTGACCCAGTAGAAACTCCTAACACTCTAGCAGAACCCAGTTTTAGAACTGGTCTACCTATCTAGGGAGGGTGGTCTAACAAGTAAAGCTCTCAGGACATAAAAGTAATCACAACACGATGTATAAGCATCAAAGAAGAACTTGTGAACATGCATAAGTAACCATGTTATAACATGCAAGTGCTGAAGGTAAGTGGGAGAACATAATAACATGCAAGTACTGGACATTTATAATAAACAATGGAATGGGTCAGCATGAGTTAACAATATTAACTTAACAGAGAAACAAGTAACCATGGGATAACAATAATTATAATTAAAAGACAATTACTTTAAGTTATTCATTCTCATGTTTGGAAACCCGTGTAAACCGTAGGACGCTAAGGAGGCGGACTTCACCCAGGGTGGGTGAAAAAGTGGTACCCCAACCAGCAACACGGGCACCGGAGGGGGCCTCTCGCAACTCTATGCCCGAACGGGGCAAGGCACTAGAGCGAGACCTGCTCGGTTTTTCTATCGGACAAACGGAGTAAACCATCAATTACCGTCATGATGCATCACGAGTACACCAGCGGACTCTCCGACCCTTTCAACTCGCCCTTCTGGGAGTGATACAGCGGGTGAGAATTCATATCATATGTCCGCTCCTTAACTCCTAAAGTTTACCCGTTTTCCCCCAAACCCGTGTCACCCTCCTTTAGGAGGACTGATACATTCCTCATTCTCACTCTCAGTTTTCAAGATATTACTTCGTTTGTCAACGAATCATCTAGCGGACTTGAATACCGCTTTAACCAACTTTTAACAATATCATCATCATCATCATCATCATCATCATCATCATCTGAATTAAAGAATTGCATGGAATATCATCACAAACTCATCGTTATGAACATACTAATGTGAAAGCATAAACAAATTGGACTTAAATATTATGGAATATTTCATGAACCATCTGCATAACTACATGTATCAAGAGCATGTCATTGAGAACATGATTAGCACAAACAAACTTAACTTCAAACAAAACTACACCATGATAAGCACTAAGCAAAATTAGCATTTGAATCTGTCAAAACTGTTACAGCAGAAAGAATATCACTTTTAGCCTATCTACAGTCAGAATTGATGTCTGGTCCCTTCACGAAAGTTGTAGATATGGGTGTTTTCCTTTCACTGACCAATTTTCATAAGCTCAGTTGACATATGTGATTTATGGTGGATTTTCTCCTAACAGGTATAATTTCAGAATTCTGAACCAGAAACTGAGTTCAGTTCGAGTCCATTTTTCTACAAGTTACACACCGAATTAAATTCCAAAAAAAAATCATAGGTTGAAGATCTTGAAGTCAGCTTTCCAACGGCACTAAGAACATCTCATTTCATTAAGTGTGCATGGAGTTCTACTCGTTTTACTGAAAGGTGTCAAAAATGTCTAAAACCAGACCAGTTTTAGAAACTGAATTTTTACCCTAATTTTCAGTCCGAATTTGCAAAACTTGTAAACATGAAAGTTATTAAGGACTACAATATGAGTAACATATATTTTTGTCATATTTATCTTTCATCTACGTTGGGAGATATTCTCAGTTTAACAGAGAATAAAAATACTGGAATTTCAGAACAGTTTTGATTGAAAACCAGTGTGCATATCCGAATTTTTATAAAATCATACAGTTAGAATTTGGCAAAATGATCTGAATGAAAGTTGTTCATAACAATGAGATAACCAACATATAAAATTTCCAAAGCATTCCCATTAGCCAATTAACCCCAGCACTTAGTCAAAGTTTCAGTTTTTCTGGATCAAATTTCAGCATGAAAAAGTTAACTCAAATCTCCTTGTCCTAAAACTAAATTCTACCTAAGTGAAAGGAATTTCTACCTTAACAAGTCCTCCAAAATTTTCTCTTGCCCTTCTTATTCCTTGAAGAACTTGAGCTCCTAGTCTCCTTCTTCAAGCTCCAATCTTGTCTCCATATGGTTGATTTTTGGCTATTTTGGCTAGTTTTTGGTGTTGGAATGAAAAGGAATTTTGGGGCTTTTTAGAGGTTGAAGAGGGGAGCTAATTGAGTATTTTCTAAGGAAGAAGATGAAGAAAAATGAAAGAAAGGGGGCATGCTAATTTTTGGCCAGAAATGGGGAGTGAGGGAGAGAGTGAAATGAGATTTTCTTTTTCTTTTTCTTGGTTTTGTTCTTCATGCATAGGTTTTAGGAATCCCCAAATCCCTCTCCTTCTTACACCTACCAAGCCATGTGTCTCTAATTAACTAAAAACATGACACCTAATAGGATGTGTTGTCATGGTAATAAAAATGTGGATTTTTGTATTTTAAGAAATTAAAAATACTTGAAGAAATACTTCATACATTCCAAATACATGTATTTCTCCAAATACTCTCATTTACTAAATTCAAGTAATGAGTTTAAAATATTTTAAAATAAATTCCTACATCAAATAATTAAAAGAAAAATATGGGCATACTTCCCAAAAATATACGGACGTATCTATGTCAAAAATACATACAAATACGCGTATATGAAAAGTAGGGTCATTACACTCGGCCCTTGCCCTTCTCCGGTTTGGGTAGTGAAGCCCGTCCTGCTATGGGTAGCCAGGACGTGACCTGCCCTGGAGTCTTTATGGGTGGGGTGGGTGCGAGCCCGTAGCTCGGCCCTTGCCCTTCTTCGATTTGGGTAGCAAAGGCCGTCCTGCTATGGGTAGCCAGGATGTGACCTACCCCGGAGTCTTTATGGAAGGGAATGGTGCGAACCCGTAGCTCGGTCCTAGCCCTTCTCTGGTTTGGGTAGCGAAGCCTATCCTGCTATGGGTAGCCAAGACGTGACCTGCCCTGGAGTATTCATGGGAAGGGAGGGTGCGAGCCCATAGCTCGGCCCTAGCACTTCTCCGGTTTGGGTAGCGAAGCCTGTCCTGCTACGGGTAGCCAGGACATGACCTGCCTCGAAGTTTTCAAGGGAGGGGAGGGTGCGAGCCCGTGGCTCGGCCCTAGCCACTCTTCGGTTTCGGTAGCGAAGTCCATCCTGCTATGGATAGCCAGGACGTGACCTGCCCGGGAGTCTTTATGGGAGGGGACGGTGTGAGCCCGTAGCTCGGCCCTAGCCATCCGGATCCTATCGGGGGCGAAGCTCCGTAAGCTTGCCCCGGTGTTTGAGGGTGGGGAGGGTGCGAGCATGTAGCTCTGCCCTAACCCTTCTCCGGTTTGGGTAGCGAAGTCCGTCCTACTATCGGTAGCCAGGGCGTGACCTGCCCTGTAGTCTTCATGGGAGGGGAGGGTGAGAGCCCGTAGCTCGGCCCTAGCCCTTCTCCGGTTTAGGTAGAAAATCCCATCCTGCTATGGGTAACCACGACGTGACCTGCCCTGGAGTCTTCATGGGAGGGGAGGGTGAGAGCACGTAGCTTAGGCTTAGCCATTCTCCGGTTTGGATAGCGAAGCCCGTCCTGCTATGGGTAGCCAGGACATGACCTGTCCCGAAGTCTTCATAGGATGGGTGGGTGCGAGCCTGTAGCTCGGCCCTATCCCTCCGGAGCCTGTCGGGGGGCAAAGCTTTGTAAGCTTTCCTCGGAGTTTGAGGTTGGGGAGGGTACGAGCCCGTAGCTCGGCCCTAGCCCTTCTCCAGTTTTGGTAGCGAAGCCCGTCCTGCTATGGGTAGTCAGGTGGTGACCTACCCCGGAGTCTTCATGGGAGGGGAGGGTGTGAGCCCGTAACTCGGCCCTAGCCCTTCCCAGGCTTGGGTAGCGAAGCCTGTCCTGCTATGGGTAGCCTGGACGTGACCTACCCTGGAGTCTTCGTGGGAGGGGAGGGTGCGTGCCCGTAGCTCGGCCCTAGCCTTTCTCCGGTTTCGGTTGCGAAGCCAGTTCTGTTGTGGGTAGCCAGGCCGTGACCTACCCTGAAGTCTTCGAGGGAGGGAAGGGTACGAGCCCGTGGCTCGGCCCTAGCACCCCGGAGCCTATCGATGGCGAAGCTCTGTAAGCTTACCCCGGAGTTTGATAATATTCGAGGAGAACTGAAATTTCCACAAGGAGACGGTAAAATTTGAGAATTTGCTGGAAAAGACGATAATTTCATTAAAATTTACGAGGTTTCTGATAGTATTTGAGCAAGTGTTCCGCATTCCATGGATGGGCTAGCTCACCCCCATCCTTGGTTGCCAGGATGTAAGTGGCCGGCCTGATGATGTCAATGATTTCATAGGGGCCTTCACATTTTGCTGCAAGCTTCCCTCGGCGAGCGATCTCCGGGTTGAAGGTCGCGTCCCTGAGGACCAGGTCACTGATTTTGAAGCTCCATTTATTCATCTTGGAGTTGTAGTGCCGAGCCATCCTATGGCTGTGCTTTACAAGGTTAGTTAGAGTTCGGTCTCTCACTTCGTCGATGAGCTCAAGGTTGAGGTCGATGCCCTCCATGTTGATGTCTTCATCGAAGTACTTGAGCCGAAGTGTTTCTTCTCCCACTTCTACAGAGACGACTACCTCCGCCCCGAATGCCCGCATAAACTTGCTCTCCTTGGTCGACGCTTTGTATATCGTGCGGTACGACCGTAGGATGCCCGGTAGCTCGTCCACCCAAGACCCAAGTGCGTCGCCGACCTTCTTCTTCAGGGGGCCCAACATGCATTTGTTCGTCTACTCCGCCATCCCATTGCACTGTGGATGTGCCATGGAACCGAAGTGGAGTTTGATCCCCCACACTGAACAGAAGCTTCGAAAGTCTGTGCAGTCGAACTGCCTCCTGTTATCTGTCACTATGGAGCGAGGTACCCCAAAGCGGCATATGACAGACTTCCAAATAAAGCTCTTCATATCCCTACAAGTGATGTGCACCAATGGTTCAGCTTCGATCCATTTAGTGAAGTAATCGATGGTGACTACGCGGTATTTCCTCCCTATGGACGCCTTTAGGAAAGGTCCGAGGATGTCGAGGCCCCACTTGGCAAACGAGATCGGCCTAAGGATGGGGACCAGGTCGGCCGACGGAGCAGCAGTGTGTCTGCAGAACTTTTGGCACTCTCTGCACTTCTTGACATATTGGAGTGCATCGTGGATCATGGTCGGCCAGTAATATCCTTGATGCAGTGCTTTGTGGGTGATGGTGCGTCTGCCATAAAGGGTTTCCACAGAGGCCTTTGTGCCCCTCGCGATGACTTGTTTGGCTTGGTCCGGCCCCATACACTTCAGATAATGCAGGATGTCGAATCTCGCACGACACTTGCGGTAAAGCATGCCGTCGAAGATTACGAACGTTAGGACATTCTTCACTTCGAGCCGATCTTCAGACAGGGCCTCGTCTCCAGGCAGGTTATGATTAAGCTCATCTAGGTCGTCGTTTGGCTCACCTCTCGACCTTCTTCGCTTCGAGCCGATCTTCGGACATGGCCCCCGTCTCCAGGCAGGTTAGATTAAGCTCATCCAGGTCGTCGTTTAGTTGACACACATCAGCTTGCCCTCCTCAATAGTAGGTGTCAGTAAGTTCTCGACGTAGATGGCCTTCCCAATTTCGACCAGGGAAGAGGAGGCTAACTTCGAGAGAGCGTCGACCCGGAGGTTGTTCGATCGAGGCAGGTGCCTAACCTCCGCCTTCTTGAACTTCTGAAGTTCGGCCTGTGCATACTTTAAGTAGCACTTCATCAGGTCCTCCCATGCTTCGAAGCTCCCCTGGATCTATTGGATGACGAGCCTCGAGTCACTCAGCAGCAGCACATTCGTCGTCCTCATCTCTCGGCATAGCTTCAACCCATTAACAGTGGCTTTGTACTCTGCCACGTTGTTTGTCGTCTAAAAGTTGAAGCGGAGCACATACTCCAACAAGCACCCATCAGGAGTTTGGATGATGATCACTCCATATTTTACACCTTTTTTCTGCATGTTTGCATGCCATTTTGATCGCTCGAATCGCGCTTTTCACGATTTTTCGGCAATATTGCGATGCTTTTCACGATTTCTTGTTTTTGTCGAATTTCAGGAGATTTCGAGCGATTTGGAGTGATTCTGAGATGCACCCACTCCAGGACGTCACCCGTGACTCTCCCGAGGGGAATTTTGCTATTGGAGAGGAGTGGAAGAAGAAAGAACGTCGTAGGAGCGACGAGGGAGCAAAAATATGAAGTTTGGGCATTTTCAGCATGTCACTCGGCCGAGTGAAGGAGTCACTCGACCGACCATTGAGAGCCCGCTCGGTCGACCAGATCGGACACACAGAAGACTGAGATTCAGCGTGCACTCGGCCGAGCATCACCAGCCCACTCGGCCGAACCACGGAGACCCCACTCGCCCGAGTGGCATCAAGACGACAGCAAGCAGAAGTCCAGACTTAATGTAATTTTCAGTCGATCCCCAAGTTCCGACTCGGCCGAGTGAAGAAGTCCCCTCGGCCGAAGCAAAGAAAGTCACTCGGCCGAGTGACTCCCGAGGAGCCGACCCCCAAAAGTCCGAACTTACTGGAATTTGTCAGGGTTTGTCACTCGGCCGAGTGAGCCGCGCTGCCTGTAGCGTAAACTGCGATTTTGAGGCTGCGCAGGGGCATTTTCGTCACAGCTTTTGGGCGATTTTGGGGGGTATTTAACCTCAGTTTTTAACCTAGTTTAGAGAGCTTTTTCAGAACTTTTTACAGCCCTTTTTAGATTACTTTTAGGAGATTAGATTTAGTTCTTGAGGGAGGAGAGAAAAGTGTTATTTTGTTGGATGCTATTGGTTCTTCATTGATTTGTCTCTCTCCCTATCAAAAACTCCATTTTTATTGCTATATTGAATATTGCTATGAATTCTATTGATTTTATTTGTGAATTTCTATTGAATTTTATTATGAATTGTGAGTAGTTTCATCGTCTTAGGGCGTAGGGATGAACCCTACGAACCCTATTTCTAATTTGTGATGAATTGGTGAAATTATTGTTAGAATTGATTAGGGTTAGTTTGGGATCGATTTAATACGAATAGTTAGGGATTCATACTGATTGGGATTTGCAAGAGATTGGATCCCAACTCGATAGGAAGCCCTAGATATTCGAATTGGGATACAATTGAACTTCTCCGGAATCGGTTTGCAAGAGATTGGACCGAAACTAGGGTTTTCGATTGCAATTCTATGCCAAAACCCGTTTGCAAGAGATTGTACAGGTAGGAACTATCCCAACCTAGGTCGTAGCTCGAGTTTGCACAAGAGTGGGCTCGAGATGCGATTGAACGATGATGTTGTTCTTCACGCTAGCTTGCCTAGGTTAGGGTTTGCAAGAGATTGGACCCTACCCTAGGTTTGCTATAGACCGACAATAGCGCGAGAGCGTGAGCTTGGTTCTACATTTAGTTGCAACTAGTTCACCTGGATTTCAAGTCTAGAAATTGTGAAACCTACGAATCACAATGACGAGATACGGTTTGTAGCGGGGATTCCCTACCCCTAGGCGTCTTTATTAATTTGATATTCCTTTTATACAATTGAACGACTGTGACAGCTTTATAGCGAATATTTCTCGACTGTTTTTATAGCCAGGTGAGTTGAAGAGGACACCGTCATTTGGCCTCCCTGTGTTCGATACCCGCTCGCCGCTACACCGTGCGCTTGTGGTAAGACTAGCGAGTCGCGTGCCCCGGGTGTGCATCCGGGCATCCGATCAGATGACGATGCCCGCCCTACTTCCAGACCATGTAGCTGACCTGTCAACGTGGATGCCCCATAGTTTTCCATCTCCTCCCTGAGCGGATGTTGAGGGTTCGTCTGCTACCAGCGGTCTTTGCCATGCTACAGCCGATTGAGCGCCTAGCAGGTCTTCTGGTAATTCTTCAATGGTGCATTCCACCATGAAGTCTGCCAGTGCTTGGCCCTTGATCATCGTCCGGGCTCTGTAGATGATGTCGAACTCACTGAGTTCGATGCTCTAGCTCAACATTCTGCCCAATTGCTCCAATCTCTTCAAGTTATTCTCGAGGGACAGATTGGTGTAGACGACGACGGTGTGAGTTTGGAAGTACGACCGGATCTTCCTCGCTGTCGTGACTAGGCAGTAATAGATCATCTCTATGGGGCTATAACGGGTCTCCACATCTCGAAGCACCCGACTCGATAGTACACAGGCCATTACACGCCCTTCTCTTCCTTGACCAGGGCCGAGCTGACAGCTTCTTCATTAGTGGAAAGATACAAGCCCAGCTGCTCTCCCTCCTCCGGCTTCGTGACCAGCGACAGACTTTACAAGTAGGCCCACAGCTCTGCAAATGCTTGGGTACATGATTCATCCCATTTGATCACCTTCCTATCATCCATCTCTGCGGAAGAGCCCGCCGTAGGACTCTAAAGAATGGGAGCGATCTCTCAGCGGACTTTGACAGGAACATCCCCAGTGCGACGATCCTTCCGTTCAACCTCTGCAGGTCTCTAATTGTTCGAGGCTCCTTCATATTGACGAGGGCCGATATCTTGTCTGGGTTCGCCTCGATCCCTCGCTTCGTAATCATGAAGCCGATGAACTTTCTCGATTGCACACCAAAGATGCACTTTAATGGGTTGAGCCTTAGGTTATAACGGTGCACTTTCTGGAAAGTCTCTTACAGGTCAGCTGTCACGACCCGCTTCCCTAAAATGGAGGCGAGACGTTAAAAGGTCAGCACGAGAGTGGAGCTGTGAAGCCCCAAACCCGATAATCGTCAATAAAACATAAGCAGGTCCCTGTAACCACAAACGGAACAACAATAATAAAACAAGGAGAGACAGAAATAAAATCTCATATCTCATAATTTGTCCAACATGAAAATTAAGTTCAACATCCAGAAAAGCCACCAGGCTAAAAGAAAGAGTCTAAAGGCCCAGAACAAGGCCAACAAAAGGAACAACGTAACAAAGTATAGGTGCTACGCACCGACAACAAAACAGCAGTCTAAACAAAAGGGAAAACTCAACGAAGACACTAGGACTGGTCCCTAGTGTCCACGTACTCCTCGTCAAACACAGGCTCGGGCTCGGCGTCAGCAAACACCTCGTCCTCAACAAAGTACTCAGGCTCAGGATCTAACATGTGTCACCCAAAAGAGTAAAGGGGCACATGTCAGTAAGTCTAAAAGACTTGGGCAAGGAAACTGAAAAGGAAGGCAACTAGCAACCTAGAAATTATAGAATGCATGACATGGCAGTTATGGTATGAGTGCACAAGCAAGACATGGTGAAATAATAAGTACAAGAGGATAATTATCGGGACAAGTCAAGAGTAGCCAAGCTACTAACAATCTCAATCTGTTCACTAGTCACGTTTCAAGTTGTTTGTAGATGTTTACGCCTTACAGCTGAACGGTTTGGCATTCACGCTGATTGGCCGCTTAACACTACCCCAGAACCCAGAGTTTACGCCTTACCACTGCAGTTGCTGATCGGGCAGACTCCCAGTTGATTGGCCGCTTAACTCTTACCCCCAATACCCGCATGTGAACGAGCCAGGGTCCCTGTACATGAGCTCAGTAAATGAGCCAGGGTTGCCCTGTACAAGAGCTCGTTTCCTTGATCACAAACCATGAGCGTATTTCATTTGGCATAGGGGTGCACCTAGCCTCAATCATTTCACAAGATGTAGCGAAGCTACGCAATCACGGAAACACTTAAGGAATGCAATGACATGACAATTAATTTGCGTACCGTTAATGGAAATTAAACATGACATGGTAGTTTTGCAACATGGTAAATGTCGGATCTAGCTTCGTTGTCAAGCTAGTTCCTAAAATTGCGCCTAGGCAAGTATCATTTCGTCGCCTAGTCTCTTTTACGCCTACAACAAGCAAATGGCCTAAGACATGGCCCAAAACCCTAAGTGGCAAGTTTCACTTGCCTAGCACCGAGGATGACGATCAACGAGGGTTCGTCTCACGGATGCTAATCTACGGGGAAGTCGCTGTTATGGAGAAACAATCATCAAAACAACATTCATCTCATTAGGGTTTCACAAAAACACAACGGGTTATGCTAAAACTAAAGAATCGAGTATTACCGTGAAGAAGCGGAGGAACGATGCCGAGCAACCACGGCAACGGAAGAACGATCCGGCTCAGATATGGAAATGAGGGAAAATCTGGAGAAATAGATTTTGATATGGGTTTTGGGGGTTTGATGAAGGTTTGAGGAAGATGAGAGGTAGGATGTGTCAAGTGATGGTTTGGATGATGAAGGATGAGCTTGGGATGAAGGATTAAGGGTTTGAGGTAGTAGGGGGCTCAATGGGGGAGAAATTAGGTTTAGAGTTGAAGAAGAAGAAGAAGAAAGCGTTTGGAGGGGTATTTATAGAGTTTGGTGGCGGCTAGGGCAAAACTAGGGTTTCCTGTACTGTTCAGTCGGTCAAAGAGCAACCACTGACCGACTAGTTTGAGAATTAGTCGGTCGGTTGACCAACGCAGACCGACTAAGTGTAAACAGTAACCCCTGACGAAAACCTGAACTAAGAGTTAGTCGGTCAAAGAACAACTACTGACCGACTAGTTTGACATCTAGTCGGTCGACCAACGTTCTTAGACCGACTAACGATAAACAGTAACTCCTGAACATTTATCAAAGCCCACTAGTAGGTTCAAGAAGGTTTTCCGACCGACTGGATCATCATCTAGTCGGTCGGTGCCCCTTCTTACACCGGCTAGTGTGCACTGAAAGTTCCGAAATGGTGCGTGAAGCTCCGGGATCGATTCCTAAGACTCCTAGGCTTGATCTAACAATAAGATATGACCGATATGAAGCCCGTCACGAATGACTTACTCCGAAATCGACGATTCTAAAGAAGAAGCTAGAAAATCACGACGAAACGATCGAAAACGAAACTACGGAGACGAAAATCACACATGAGGAGAAAATCCACCAAAACATATATATAATATAATAAATCCAGATACATGAAAACCAGTCGTTACATCCTCCCCAGCTTAAGAAAAAATTCCGACCTCGGAATTTTCCAACACTCACGTGTCCGGGAACAAAAGTGGGAAACGCTCTCGCATCTCATCCTCATTCTTCCAAGTAGACTCTCCAGGCGAGCCGTGTCGCCACATCACCCTCACAAGATTGACAATCTTGTTCCGACGTGACTTCTGACGCCTGTCCAGAATCTGCACTGGCTGCTGGTCATACGTCATATCGGGGCGAACGGTAATCTCCGAGAAATCCACAGCATGAGATGGATCGCTAATGTATCGATGAAGCTGCGACACATGGAAAACATTGTGAACTCCCTCCAAAGATGGCGGCAAGGCTAAGCGATAAGCTACCTCGCCGACTTTCTCCAGAATGTCAAACGGTCCAATGTATCGCGGGCTCAACTTCCCTCGCTTCCCAAAGCGAATCACACCACGATTCGGGGAAATCTTCAAGAACACATGGTCGCCCGGCTGAAACTCCAAAGGACGACGTTTAGCATCCGCCCAATGCTTAAAACGGTCCTGAGCAATTCTCAACCTCTCCCGAATGTTTCTGACAACATCCACGGCCTCCACAATCATCTCAGGTCCCAACAGCTCCCGATCACCAACGTCATCCCAACTCAATGGCGATCGACATTTCCTCCCATAAAGAGTGGCGAAAGGTGCCATGCCAATACTCGCCTGGAAGCTGTTGTTGTAAGAAAACTCTACCAGATGTAGATGGTCCTCCCACGAACCCTTGAAATCCAACATGCACTCCCTCAGCATGTCCTCCAAGATCTGAATCGTCCTCTCGGACTGGCCATCCGTCTGCGGATGGTACGCCGTGCTGAAACTCAGACACGTACCCAAACTCTTCTGCAAACTCTGCCAGAACTGAGATATGAACCTCGTGTCTCTGTCTGACATGATACTCACGGGGACTCCGTGAAGTCGTACGACCTCCAGCACGATTCACGTTACATCACTATCCAAACTAGGAAAAGGAAATAAAAACGGAGAGTAAAAGAATTTACCTCCATATATCTCCTTGCTAGCGCCTCAGTGGAATGTCCCACTCGGTATGGAATAAAGTGCGCTGATTTGGTCAATCGATCTACGATCACCCAAATCACGTCATTCTGCTTCGGACTCCGAGGTAGTCCAGTCACGAAATCCATAGTGATGTGTTGCCACTTCCACTCCGGAATCGGAAGCGGTTGTAGCAACCCGGCCGTACGCTGATGCTCCGCCTTTACTTGTTGGCAAACCAAACACTTGGCTACACTCCGAGCCATACTCCTCTTCATGCCATGCCACCAATAGTTCAGACGAAGATCCTGGTACATCTTGGTCCCACCAGGATGCACAGAATACGGCGAATTGTGTGCCTCCACCATCAACTCCTCTCTAATATCCCCAGCTGGCACACACAACCTGGCTCCAAACCTCAGCGAGCCATCCTCATGAATCAAAAAGTCAGTCCGCAGACCAGCTTCCACCTGCTCCCGAATCTTCACCAGCTTCGGATCCTCAGCCTGGCCAGCCTTGTCCCGATCCACGATCGTCGACTGTATCTGCATACACATCAACGAAGAAGCCTCCCCAGGAAGAACAATCTCAACACCAGACTCGCAAAAATCCTGCTGCAATCTCCACTGCGAGGTCAAAATCATCACCGCTGGAAGCCTACTCAGCGCATCAGGAACCACATTCACCTTGCCAGGGTGATACTGCAAATCAATCTCATAATCCGCCATGAGCTCCAACCATCGACGCTGTCACATGTTGAGCTCCTTCTGAGTAAAAATATACTTCAAGCTTTTGTGATCGGTGAAAATCTTCACTTTCTCACTCAGTAGGAAGTGCCTCCAAATCTTAAGAGCAAACACAATAGCAGCCAACTCCAAATCATGCGTCGGGTAATTCTTCTCATGAACCTTGAGATGACAAGATGCATACGCCACAACGTGCCCGTGCTAATGCAACACACAACCGAGACCCTTGCCAGAAGCATCGCAAAAGATCTCAAATCCACCGCTGCGATCAGGCACAACAAGAATAGGGGCAGTCGTCAACCTCTCCCTCAGAACACCAAAAGCATTCTCACAATCACCCGACCAAACAAAAGGTACATTCTTCCGCGTCAATCTGGTCATCGGCTCAGCAATACGGGAAAAGTCCTTAATGAAGCGTCGATAGTAACCCGCAAGTCCAAGGAAACTACGAATCTCAGACGCTGACTGCGGAACAGGCCACTCTCTGATGGCCCTGATCTTCTCGAGATCCACTGAAATACCCTCTCCAGTCACCACATGCCCGAGAAAAGCAACTCTGTCCAGCCAAAACTCGCACTTTGAAAACTTGGCATACAAACGATGCTTCCTCAAAACCTCCAATACCGTCCTCAAGTGCGAGGCATGCTCCTCCTCCAACTTTGAATAGATCAGAATGTCGTCAATAAAGATAACGACAAACTTATCCAAAAATTTGTAGAAAATCAGGTTCATCAGATTCATGAAAACTGCGGGTGCATTGGTTACGCCGAAAGGCATAACCACAAACTCATAGTGTCCATACTTCGTCTTGAACGCTATCTTCAGAACATCATCCTTCTTCACCTTCAACTGATGGTAACCACTCCTCAGATCCAACTTCGAAAACACCCTCGAACCTCCAAGCTGATCAAAAATATCATCGATGCGAGGCAACGAGTATTTATTCTTGATGGTCACCGCATTCAGCTCCCGATAGTTCACACATATGCGATGCGAACCATCCTTCTTCTTCACCAGCAGCACCGGTGCTCCCCACGGAGACACACTAGGGTTGATATAACCCTTATGCAAAAGATCATCCAGCTGCTTCCGCAACTCCTCCAACTCAGCGGGTGCCATACGATAAGGCGCCTTCGAAATCGGCTGCGCTCCCGGAACAAGATCAATAGAAAATTCTAGAGCTCGATCAGGTGGCAATCCAGACATCTCCTCGGGGAATACGTCATCAAAATCTTGCATCACAGCTGGCCTCTCCAGCTCCATCTGCATAGCCACAACCTCCACCGGCCTGGCCCGCAATCTGACAGGACCAAACGAGCTGCTACCACGGTTGAACTCAAATACTGGATGTCCGGGAATATCGAACACCACCTTCTTCCTCCGACAGTCGATCGTAGCATAAAAGCTCGCAAGCCAATCCATCCCAAGGACTGCATCATAGTTGATGATGTCGTGGATAATGAAATCAGCGTAAAGCTTATGTCCACAGACCACCAACGAGCAAGAATTGCAACCAAGATACACCGAGACCATGCCATTCCCTGTAACGATATTCCAACTCTTGGGAAGAGGGGACGTCGACAAGGAATGCTTCTCCACGAAGCTCCGAGAAATAATGCACATCGATGCACCAGAGTCAAAGAGGACTCGTGCAGGAAATGTGCACACCAAAACCACACCTAACAAGCAATTAACAATCAAACCCTAGTCTAGCAACAATCATGTTCAAGCAAACAACACAATCTAACAATCAAAACCAGCTAGGAAAGTAACAGCTAGATTGAGGATTACCTGCGATAACCTCATCCACAGCCTCTCTCTCCGCAGCGGTCATCAGAAAAGCCTGCCTCCTCGGTGGAATAGCCTGCTGAAAAGCTTGCCTCTGTGGAACAAGAGCTGCTCCACGTCCAGCAGGAACAGACGCTCGCTGCTGCAACAGCTGTGCTGCAACAGGTGCCCTCCGCAGCTGATTCGCATGCTGACAATCCTTCGTGACATGAGATGCATCACCATAAACCAAACACTGGCCCAGAAACTTCCTACACTGATCCTTGATGTGGCCAGGCTTGTCGCAGAAATGGCAAGTCTTCTGAATAGGCCCTCCTGGTCTCTTGAACTGAGCTGGCTGATTAAGCTTGAAACCAGGCCTAACCACCGCTCTGGCCTGCTCCATAGGCCTCTTCCCAGCACCAGAAACATGTCCTCTCCTCTGACTCAGGTTCAGCTCCTGCCTCCTCGCAGCGACCAGAACCTTCAGATAAGAGTCCAGATCAGAGGAAGACACGAAACTCTAGAGCTCCAAAGCAAGTCCCTGCAGGAACCTCTGAGCCCTCTCATCAGCATCCTGCACCATCTTCGGTGCGAATCGACTCAGCCTAGTGAACTCCTGGTGGTACAGGTCCACCGTCAAGCTCCCTTGCTTCAGATCAATAAAGCGCTGCAGCATCTCCTTCCTAGCAGCCTTCAGAAAGAACTCCTCATCAAACCTGGACTTAAAGGTAGTCCAAGCTATCGGCTCCACCAGCATCTTCTCTTCCGCATCCCACCAGTTCCGAGCGTTATCCTTGAGTTGCCTCTTCGCCAAATCAACCCATCCAGCCGGGGTGATCTTGGCCATCTTCAAGTTATCCTCAATGTTCCGAATCCACTCATCGACAGCTAGAGGACCCTCAGACCCATCAAAATATGCGGGACCCAGCTCCCAAAATTGCTTCGCTCCCGGCTCAGAGCGAGGGGCATCCGGAGTTTCCCGAACAGCTCGACCAGCCGGAGCATTCTGGACTTGCAGGAGCACGCCTTGCTACACCTACATCATCTGAAGCATCATCTGCATCATCTCCCCATTGGTGGGTTCCCGCTCAGGCTCCTCGTCATGAGGGGGCGCACCACTACCACCACCACGGGTGATTCGCCTTCCTGCCATCTAATGACACAGAAAACGAAGCAATTAGACTCATAGCTTATGACTCGGACGTCGAACTTAGTTTATTGGACATTCTAATATTATTATCGTTATTCCGATAATCGCAGTTACAGAAGAGGACCTGCATGGGCCACCAACAAAACCTGTCACGATCCGCTTCCCTAAAATGGAGGCTAGACGTGAAAAGGTCCGCACGAGAGTGGAGCTGTGAAGCCCCAAACCCGATAAGCGTCAATAAAACATAAGCAGGTCCCTGTAACCACAAACGGAACAACAATAATAACACAAGGAGAGACAGAAATAAAATCTCATATCTCATAATTTGTCCAACATGAAAATTAAGTTCAACATCCAGAAAAGCCACCAGGCTAAAAGAAAGAGTCTAAAGGCCCAGAACAAGGCCAACAAAAGGAACAACGTAACAAAGTATAGGTGCTACGCACCGACAACAAAACAGCAGTCTAAACAAAAGGGAAAACTCAACGAAGACACTAGGACTGGTCCCCAGTGTCCACGTACTCCTCGCCAAACACAGGCTCGGGCTCGGCGTCAGCAAACACCTCGTCCTCAACAAAGTACTCAGGCTCAGGATCTAACATGTGTCACCCAAAAGAGTAAAGGGGCACATGTCAGCAAGTCTAAAAGACTTGGGCAAGGAAACTGAAAAGGAAGGCAACTAGCAACCTAGCAGTTATAGAATGCATGACATGGCAGTTATGGTATGAGTGCACAAGCAAGACATGGTGAAACAATAAGTACAAGAGGACAATTATCGGGACAAGTCAAGAGTAACCAAGCTACTAACAATCTCAATCTTTTCACTAGTCACGTTTCAAGTTGTTTGTAGATGTTTACGCCTTACAGCTGAACGGTTTGGCATTCACGCTGATTAGCCGCTTAACACTACCCCAGAACCCAGAGTTTACGCCTTACCACTGTAGTTGCTGATCGGGCAGACTCCCAGTTGATTGGCCGCTTAACTCTTACCCCCAATACCCACATGTGAACGAGCCAGGGTCCCTGTACATGAGCTCAGTAAATGAGCCAGGGTTGCCCTGTACAAGAGCTCGTTTCCTTGATCACAAACCAGGAGCGTATTTCATTTGGCATAGGGGTGCACCTAGCCTCAATCATTTCACAAGATGTAGCGAAGCTACGCAATCATGGAAACACTTAAGGAATGCAATGACATGACAATTAATTTGCGTACCGTTAATGGAAATTAAACATGACATGGTAGTTGTGCAACATGGTAAATGTTGGATCTAGCTTCATTGTGAAGCTAGTTCCTAAAATTACGTCTAGGCAAGTATCATTTCGTCGCCTAGTCTCTTTTACGCCTACAACAAGCAAATGGCCTAAGACATGGCCCAAAACCCTAAGTGGCAAGTTTCACTTGCCTAGCACCGAGGATGACGATCAACGAGGGTTCTTCTCACGGACGCTAATCTACGGGGAAGTCGCTGTTATGGAGAAACAATCATCAAAACAACATTCATCTCATTAGGGTTTCACAAAAACACAACGGGTTATGCTAAAATTAAAGAATCGAGTATTACCGTGAAGAAGCGGAGGAACGATGCCGAGCAACCACGACAACGGAAGAACGATCCGGCTCAGATCTGGAAATGAGGGAAAATATGGAGAAATAGGTTTTGATATGGGTTTTGGGTGTTTGATGAAGGTTTGAGGAAGATGAGAGGTAGGATGTGTCAAGTGATGGTTTGGATGATGAAGGATGAGCTTGGGATGAAGGATTAAGGGTTTGAGGTAGTAGGGGGCTCAATGGGGGAGAAATTAGGTTTAGAGTTGAAGAAGAAGAAGAAGAAAGCGTTTGGAGGGGTATTTATAGAGTTTGGTGGCGGCTAGGGCAAAACTAGGGTTTCCTGTACTGTTTAGTCGGTCAAAGAGCAACCACTGACCGACTAGTTTGAGAACTAGTCGGTCGGTTGACCAACGCAGACCGACAAAGTGTAAACAGTAACCCCTGACGAAAACCTGAACTAAGAGTTAGTCGGTCAAAGAACAACTACTGACCGACTAGTTTGACATCTAGTCGGTCGACCAACGTTCTTAGACCGACTAACGATAAACAGTAACTCCTGAACATTTATCAAAGCCCACTAGTCGGTTCAAGAAGGTTTTCCGACCGACTGGATCGTCATCTAGTCGGTCGGTGCCCCTTCTTACATCGGCTAGTGTGCACTAAAAGTTCCGAAATGGAGCGCGAAGCTCCGGGATCGATTCCTAAGACTCCTAGGCTTGATCTAACAATAAGATATGACCGATATGAAGCCCGTCACGAATGACTTACTCCGAAATCGACGATTCTAAAGAAGAAGCTAGAAAATCACGACGAAACGATCGAAAACGAAAGCTAGGGAGATGAAAATCACACATGAGGAGAAAATCCACCAAAACATATATATAATATAATAAATCCAGATACATGAAAACCAGTCGTTACATCAGCAAGGTGGTCAGGAGCCTCCTTGCTCTTGACTAACATGTCATCGATGTAGACATCAAGATTTCGCCCGACTTGAGAGCTGAAGATCTTGTCCACCATTCACTGATAGGTCGCCCCCGCATTCTTCAACCTGAACGACATCATTGTATATCAGAAGGTCCCCTTGTCAGTGATGAACGACGTCTTCTCCTCGTCGATTGGAATTTTATTGTAGCCCGAGAATGCATCCATGAAGCTTAATAGTTCGTAGCCCGAGGTATGGTCGACCAAGTGGTCGATCCTCGGCAAGGGGAAGCTGTCCTTCGGGCATACCTTGTTGAGGTCAGTGAAGTTGACGCACATGCACCACTTACCGCTGGCCGTCTTCACCATAACGACGTTGGCGAGCCACTCTGGGTAGCTAACCGGCCTGATAAACTTGGCTTTGAGGAGCCGATCCACCTCCTCGCCCGTCGCCCTCATCTTCTCTCCTCCGGAGCTCCTTTTCTTCTACCTGACCCGCATTCATCTTGTGAGCGTTCATTGCAGGACCGACTCCGGGCATATCTGAGGGCGACCACGTGAAGATGTCTGCATTCTCTCTGAGGAGATCAATGAGTCTCGTCCTTAGAATGCCCGGGATCTTTGTGCCAATGGAGACGGTCTTGCCCTCCTCCACAGATATGTGCACCTCTTCGATCTCCTCCACCGGGGTCGGTCGCTAGTCGCAGTAGTCCTTCTGTTCATCGAGGAGATCGATCGACAAGGCCTGCTCCAGTGCCTTGTGCTTGGTGGATGCGACCTAGCAACTCCAGGACAGCTTTTGGCTCCTGCGTACTTGCCCCATCCCCTGGAGTCTGAAATTTGACCATTTGATGCAGCAGGCTGGGGAGAGATTCAATGGCGGTCATGTATGGCCGCCCTATGATTCTGTTGTATGCCAATGCAATGTCGACGACAACGAACTGTGTCATGCGAGTGATGACCCTTAGCTCCTTCCCCAGAGATATATGCAGGGTGATCACTCTGACAATGGGAACCAAGTGGCTGGTGAAGCCGACGATCGGGCCCGTACAAGGCCTTAGGTCTGCCTGTTTCAGCCCCATCTTCTCGAACGTCGGCATGAACAGGATGTCATCAGAGCTCCCAGTGTCGATCAGGAGGCGGCTAATGATGGCCGTCCCGATCTGAGCTTTAATGACGATGGCATCGTTATGCGGTAGCTCGACCCCCTCCAAGTCATCATCTGTGAAAGTGATGGGCGATCGAGCTACTCTTCTCCTCTTCGCCCCTATGCCAAGGTCCGTCGCCATTACTTGCCGAACGTATGCTTTCTTGGCCAATAACGTGCCACCCGAGGACGGCCCACCGCATATCACATCTATGCGTATGACCGGCCTTGGCAGGCGAGGTGCTTCCTGTTTGACGTTTAGGAGTGGGTCTGGCCTCCGTGCTCCTTGTTGAGCTCTCTTTTCTCGAGCTGGCCTTCTTCCATCGACGAAGCCTCGGAGATGCCCCCTTTGGATCAGCCAATCTATCTCCCTTTTCAATGTGAAGTAATCATCGGTATCTTGACCGTGATCTCGATGCTACCGACAATACTTCTGCAGATCCCTAGTGGTAGCGTTCGACCTCATCTCTCAAGGTGGGTCTTGGAGGAGTTCGGCCCTCGTCGCATCGGCTAACACCTCGATCATAGGGGCGTTGAGCTGCGTGTACTGGGTGAGTCCGCTGTGGTCTATCTGGCCTCTGCACCACCCGTGAAGGCTCTCTGGTGATAGCAAACTCCTGCACTAGGCCGGGGTGATCTTGAGGCCGACGACACTCTGGATCACGCCTCTGTTGGTCCGACTGGTCACAGCCCCTGGGTTGGTCCTCCTGCCTTGGCCGAAAGTTAGGTCAATGCTCGCTGTGGGGCACCCCTAACCTAGCGACCTCACTCCTAGTCTCCAGGGCCTCCTCGCTTAGCATGTACCTCTCATCCTGAATGACAAGTGCATCAAAGTCGGTCGACGGGTCTCGGAGGAGGGATTTATGGAGACTCCGGCTAGTCAGTCCCTTCTTGAAGGACGCCATGGCTAGCTCGTCCCGCAAATCGCCACACCAAGCCTCTCATCTTAGAAGCGGTGTAAGAACTTCTAAATGGTCTCTCCTTCCTTCTGGATGATCAAGAATAGATAGTCAGTGGGTTTCCTCCTCATCTGCCCTGCCCAGAATTGCTGGTAGAATTTGTGGGACAGTTCACCAAAGCATTCGATGGTTCAGGTGGGTAGACCATTGTACCATTCTAGGGCGAGCTCTGCAAACTATTCTGGAAGCCCCGGCATAGGAGCGCGTCGTCTGCGCCCTGGATCTCCATTTCCCCCTGTACATCTGCGCATGAGCGAGGGGTTCGTCCACACCACTATAGAGCTTAAGTTGGGGAAGCTTGAACCTCGAAGGTATCGGGGATGAAGTCACCCATCTAGCCAATCGGGTGGCTTCCTCGGGGTAGATGGGATGCTCGAGTGACCTTCGAATGTTGCGATGCCAGTCTCGGCCTTTACGCCGACCTTCCAATCTAGTTGGTGAGACGCCTTGCTGCTCAGGGATATGACATCCCCGTCTCTCGGGGGTTCTACTCCGGTCGCGGCCTCGTTCACGACGATCTTTACGCCCAGGTGAATAACGCATCTGACGTAGTGGGCTCCTCCTGAGCAGTGGGGACCCTGCTGAGGGCAGACTACGCGCATTCCTGCACCATAAGCCAGAGGTCAACATCTCCGGGATCTCGCGGTTCTCCCTCCGAAGCCTCTCACACTCGGTGACGATGAAGCGGAGGTGCCGATGAGCAGCTTCTTCATCGAGACGGGCTTGTTGGTCGGCATCCACCTCATCCTCCTGGCGTCTTTTGTTGACATCAGCTTCTTCCTCGTGCTTCCACTGCTGAGCTGCCTCTGCTTCATTGTCGAGGAGTTTTTGCTGGGCAGCTATCTCTTTGGCGAGCCTTCTTCGCCCTGCTTCTTCTTCGAACTGAGGACAAAGGTTTTGTCTCAAGTTTGGGGGCTCAGCGAGGCCTGGTGGTGCCTCAGCTCCGACTGCCTCGAAGTCTTTCATCATCTTGGCAAAGGCCTCGAAGCTTTGTTGGAGAGCACGGGCTGAGGCCTGAACGGTCTAAGCCATCACCTCTGGGGGGTAAGTTTGTCAAGGGAGTCCTTTGGTGAGAGTGTGACTCCTCATCCATGTAGGCTTTGCCACAGGAAAGACTGCGGTTGATAGGTATGGGGTTTGACATGGGTGTGACCCTTTGTTTCCACAGATGGTGCCAATTGGTGCGGGGTAAGATCTGCGTACAATGAATTTGCATTGAGGGGAACCAAGGGCACGTTGGTTACAAGTTGAGGGATGAATGGGAAGGTCGTTTACAAGTAGCGAGGGAGTAGTGAGGCTAGGCGCCCTTCGTAGGTCGATCTCTGAATCGATCTAGCAAGTCTGCAGCTAGTTCGTCGCTCACCACGAGTAGGTCACCGGTGGCTTGTTACTTGGAAGAAGCCAATATGTGCAAAGAACAACTCGTCAGAAAGGCCGGATTGGATTCCAACTCTTAGGCTCTCTAATGCCTAAGTTAGAATTAGGGCTTAGAAAAGGGGCCAGACACGTTGGTCGAGCTAAAAGTAGGTCGACCTTGCGTGGCGAGCTATAGTAGAAGAACAAAGATGTGGACGACCTTTGCTCTTGTGTGAGAGTGAGAGTTTGAGAATCAATTTACGAACCCCTCTTTCGATGGAATTGGAGGGGTATTTATAGCTGATGGAGGTGGTTAGGTAGGGCTGACCTGGCATGCTGAGCCGGCGTGACAGACTGCGGAAGTTTCGGTCGAGGATGTCAGAGATTTGCGTGTCAGCCATGCTTTTGTCAGACGGTGCAACGGCCAGGGGCACTTTGTCAGAGTGTCAGAGCCGAATGCACCAAGAGGTTAGATGGTGCAGTGCCCGTGGGTGCTTTGTTAGACTGTCGAGCGACGAAAGTGTCAGTGGCGTCCTCGTACAAGGTTGTTTGTCGTGTCTGATGGGCCGAAGGGTCATCGAGGTGCGTCCGAGGTGCGGGGCTGCACACGAGTTACTTGGTCGCTCCTGGTGGATGACAGGCGAACTGGTTGTTCTCCTGACGAGCTTGGAGGGAAGCATGCGATCAACTGGCGAGGTTTGGGGGCAAAGTGTACCCTTCCCACTAATCGAGGCAGACGTCAGGGATGATGGGCGGCGAGCGGGCTAAGGGGGAACAAGCAATCAACCGGTGAGGTTGGGACGAAGAGTGCCCTCACACTAGTCAAGCTGGACTTTGCGAAGGAGGGGCGAGCTTGCTGTGTGTCCGGTGAGCTTGGATGGAAGGTCGAAGTATCACGATCGTTAGGTCTTAATAGATTCAATTTGCTACATTCCTTCGAGGGGATTAGCATGGAAATCAACCAGCTCTAAAAGAAAGAGCCTGCATTCACAAAACAAGAATTTAGAGAGGGTTTGTATGCATGCACAATTGTTAACTGTACCTTTCTGATAGTGATGCAAGTTAACCCAAGTAGCTTAAGGCTCGGCTCGATAAAGTCTCATTCGGATTCGGTCCATAACCAGTGAGCCAAGTTTGAACAGAAATATGTGTTCGTCAAAATTAATGAACTAGCTTGAGCAACACTATGCGAGGGTCGAGCTCGAGCTTGATAATGGATCAAATAGAATTGAACTAGCTTTCGATTTATTTTAACAAGAACTTCATTAGTTTGAATAAATATTATGTTGCAGTTTTATTTTTGTCGGTCTAGTTCGATCACAATTCTATGCTATAATTTGATTACTGTTGTGAGTGAGGGAGGCCTTTGGCCTCCCCACCACTTATCCCTCCATTACTCCCCACTTATTGGAGTAATGGGGACCTTTGGTTTCTATGTGTCCCTTCATATACCCTATGAAATTATAAATATAGAACCATGGCTATTTGCCATGGTTACTCTTCTCTCTAGATTTTCCAACACGTTATCAGCACGAAATGAAGGAAATGTGATCATTTTCCTATTTTCATACTAAGCCTAAATGTCTCTGGAAAAGTCAAAAAATGCAGCTCATGGACGTTGTGACTGCATATCTATACGGCTATATAGCTATAGAGATCTATATGAAACTTCCAGAAGGGTATACTCTACCCCCAGAGATGAAAGAGAGACGTATGAACGTCTCCTCTGTAAAGGCTTCAAAGATCATTATATGATCTTACACATCACAAAAAATGTGGTATAACAGATTTAGCGAATTCCTTGCTAAACACGGATTCCCTAAATAATGAAATCTCCCATGTATCTTTATCAAAGGAACATGGACATGATTTGTATTAGTCGCCGTCTATGTGGATGATTTAAATCTAATAGGATCTCCTGCACAGACCATTGATATATATGATAGCCTTAAGCATATCTTCGAAATGAAATACTTAGGAAAACCAAGGTATTGACTCGGCTTACAGATTAAACACTTTTGTGGTGGAATCCTTTTATACGTATCATATTTCTCATACACCAGGAGTTTATGAAGACAGATGTCCATTTGCAATCTATTAAAAATGGATGCATATTTATGATGCCTTCTAGTCACTGGAAGAGGGGGAGGACATCCTAGGTCCTGAAGAACCTAGCTCAAGTGTACTAGTTACACTCCTTTATCTGCCAACTACATGTGTCTCTAATAGAACGTCTGTAGTAAAGCTGTTAGCCAGATACAGTGCTGCCCTGAAGAGCACCACTGAACCAAGGATAATCTGCTTATGCGCAACTTTTAAGGGTCAAGTATCAGCATCCAAGGAATAAATATCGCATATGCAGGTTTACAGACCATCGCGATGACTAAGCACAAATGGTCGCCACCTCCTAAAGATCTACACATCATCCTCCAAAAGTCTATATCTTCTGAGAAGCTCATCATCCAAAAGCATATCTACAATACGCTCATCCAGGTCCAGCAGTACCTTACAGACACGATGTAGACTGAGTTAAAGAATACATACGTGAAGTCATCTACCAAACTTCGAAGCACGCATCACTCCTGAGTGCCACTGTTTTCTAGTAGCCGCTAGATATGAATGAAACTTGTATAGATGAGTGATGATTGTATTTGCTTTAAGAACATTATGGATGTATAGAAGAATAGAAAATGACTGTATAGATACATAGGAGATCTGCAAGCCTGAAGCTTGTACAGATCAGGGGGAGTTGATAGTAGAGTTGTACTCTTTTTCCCTTAGCTATGGGTTTTTCCATTGAGGTTTCCATAGTCAAAGGTTTTAATAAGGCAACCTCATTTAACTCTGGACCCTGAAGTGTCCACCTCTAATGACAGCTGAAAGACCTACAAGCCTGAAGCTTGTACGGATGAGGGGGAGTAACTTGTGTGTTGCACTCTTTTCCCTAAAGCTGTTGGTTTTTCCCACTGGGTTTTCCACAACTAAGGTTTTAACGAGGCAAACACGATTACTCAGGATCCAGAAGTATCCACCTCCTTAGCTTTATACGCCAAGACCAAATGTAATGGATGGATAAGGGGGATGTTGTGAGTTAGGGAGGCCTTTGGCCTCCCCACCACTTATCCCTCCATTACTCCCCACTTATTGGAGTAATGGGGACCTTTGGTTTCTATGTGTCCCTTCATATAACCTATGAAATTATAAATATAGAACCATGGCTATTTGCCATGGTTACTTTTCTCTCTAGATTTTCCAACAGTTACTTATATCTATATATTATAAAATGAGAGAGTTTATTAGTTTTCGTTTGTCTATAAATTACGTAACTACCCTAACTAATATACACGTCTCTATATGAATGTATGATTTTTCTTTCCATTGCATTTTTCTTTCTCTACTTTTCTTTCTTTCTTTTTGTTTCTTTCTTCTTATTTTATCTACTTCTATTAAACTGAAGATCTTTCAAAATATGCTTTACTTATTGATCTTTGATGTCACTAAAAATTCCGAAAGAATAGTTTGTATCTTTGACACAAAAAAATTATAGAGTATCGGTTACAACCGGTCCACAAAAATTTGTTTTTCTAACAGTAAAAATATTTTATTGTGAAGGGATAATACTGAGTTGGTTAGTTGGTTAGGATCACAGCTTATCTTATAGATAAGACCGTATCTATTGTATCTTATCTGTGTACGCTCCTCTAATGATATAAATAAAGAGCTGGGGTTCCTCCCCCAGATGATGATTCATAACACGCTATCGGACAAGACTCTAAATAAAATTTCCACACAAAATCGATCGTTGCAAAAGCAAAGGAAGGCGGGAGATCCACACGCACTGCGTCATCCACATCAAACGATCGTCGTCATCCGTGTAGGCTTCGTTCAACCGTCACTATATCTGGAGGATGGATATAGAGGTAAATCTTGCTGAAAATGAAATTTTTATCATGCGCAAGATAGTTTTATTCATAGATCTCACAAGATCGGAGTGGAAATATGGCCAATCACCTAAATCGATGATTTTTATCGTCTAAAAATCATGTTTTTACATGTTTTTAATCTGAAATTAATTGAAAACCATCTCTGAATCCAACCCCCCGCCTATAGCGAGGGAAGGTGCCACCGTTGTAATCGACACCCCCCTGCTGCATGTAGTAGAGGGGGTGCCGCGCATGCTGCTTGATTAGACACCTCGCTTGTAGCAGAGGGGGCACCGTGCGCGTAGCTGGATTAGACCCCCCCGCATGTAGCGGAGGGGGCGCCGCGCGTGCCGCTGGATTAGTCCCCCCCGCTTGTAGCTGAGGGGGCACCGCGCACCGCCTGATTAGACCCCCCCGCCTGTAGCGGAGGGGAGCACCGCGTGCGCCGCCGGATTTGACGCCCCCACCTATAGCAGAGGGGGGTGTCGCCACATCGCCAGATTCGACCCCCCTGCATGTAGCTGAGGGGGGTGCCACCATGCCGCTGGATTCGAACCCCCCCGCATGTAACAGAGGGGGGCGCCACCATGCCACTGTGTTGAACTCCCCTGTAGCAGAGGGCGACGCCACCGCGCATCCGGGTTGGACTCCCCTGCCTGTAGCGAAGGGGGCACCTTTCTGCCCCTATCAAACCCTGTCCCCGCTCCTCTCGTCCCCCCGTAAGCAATGAAGGGGGGGGGCAGCGATGGCAACCCTAGCCGCCACCCCCTCTCTCTTTCACTACAGATGTGCCACAAGCCCATCTCAAGAAGAAAAAAATGAATGTGGGCCTGAAGCCCACATGACATCTGCGGGCTTCTGCCCCCGCGGACACACACACAAAATTAACAAAACAAAAAGAGAAAATAGGAATTTTGGGGGCTAAAAAAAGATTAAAAAGGCTTATGAGGACCTAAAAATTCATGAAAATTCATGACAAAATACGAAACTTTAAGGGGACATTTGGGGATCAATTGGGATAATTTAAAAGGAAAAATTCTTCCTTTCAAGAAGAACATCTTATTATTTGGGCTCTTTTCAAACTTTCTTGAATAATCCCAACTTGTACAACCTTTGCATGATATGATACCTTTGCCAGATCATAATTATATGCTATGCATCATTTTTAATGGATTATGCTTTGGATAAAATGATATTTGGTTGTGCAATATTAAACTTAATAATTAGGAAGATCTCGCGACCGTTCTACCGTTAGTCACCTAACCTAACGGTGTATGATATTGCCTAGTGCTCCAATAATTATTAAGTAATAAAATTGTTTATCCTACTATGAATATACATGCCTGTGATGCCTGTGATGAAAATGTCTGCAGAAAATGTTTGATGAGCACAAATTTTTGCATGGATGGCTAATGGTTGTTTTGGATTGACTGTTTAAGTCCCATATTTTATTTCTTGCACTTTTCTTTTACTTTTTGAGAGAAATTGTAGGGAGAAATTTATGTAATGTCCAAGACCGAAGACTACATTCCATGGAGACGGAGGCCACACTTGAAGCTGAAGATCTTATATAGGACCCACGAGGTTTCCAAAGTTGTAATTTCTTTTTAAAGTTTTCATTTGTGTAATATGGACTGTAATGGGACTTTGGACTTTTTATTTATGTGGGACTGGCCGATCCACGCAATTAGCTCTTCATTTAAAAAATGCATCCGTATGAAAATGTTTATTGTTTAAATTATTAATTCATGCAAATTTGTGCTCTGTTAGATAAAATGTCTAAAATCGCAAGTGTCGATTTCGAAGTGCTGGATGCATCAGGGAGAAACTATCTGAGCTGGCAGCTCGATGTAAAGTTCTATCTGCGGGCTAAGTCCCTCATTTCTGCTGTGACTAAGAATGAAAATGTAAGTGATATAGAAAATGTGCAAGACATTATCTATATTCGTCGCCATATGGACAAGACCATAAAGGCTGAATAGCTTACGGTCGAAGATCCATTTGAGCTGTGGACTGTCCTTGAGGATAGGTATAAACATTAGAAAGATGTTATACTACCAAAGGCACGATATGAGTGGGAGAACCTTAGACTGCCGGAATTTAAGTCAATAGCTGAGTACAACTCAGCTCTTTTTAACATCACCTCACACTTGAAGTTGTGTGGTGAAAAAGTCTCAGAAGATCGCATGCTGGAAAAGACGTACACGTCTTTCCATTAGAAAGATGCGAAACTAATGCAGCAATATCGTGAAGAAAAGTTCACCAATTATTCTGAGTTGATGTCATGTTTACTCATGGCTGAACAAAACATAGAGCTTCTCCTCTCAACTCACAACATGCACCCCTGGCACTGCCCCACCCAGAAGCTCACAATGCATCTTCTTCTAAAAAGAAGATAGACAACAAAAGAAAAGAAAGACCATAGAAAGGGGGACAGAACAAAAGGTCTATGGGCCAAGTCTAGCAGTGAAGAAATGACGGGAAGCGTAAGTTCACCTGGCACAGAAATGACAACATGAAGAATGATGCACCCCAACCTAAGAGGGATTGGGAAGACCAGTGACATAACTGTGGCATGAAAGGTCACTGGTCCTGAGTGTGCAGAACTCCGCAGCATCTTCAGGAGTTGTATAAAAAAACAAGAAAAAGAAAGCTCAAACAAACCTGGTGACATCTGATGCTCCAGTCAAGTTTACAG
>JAULAV010002215.1:0-26825 GCA_030789695.1 Scilla litardierei | reverse complement strand
AAAGTATAAGTTCATGTATTAAATTGCGACTTAGATTCAAATTTTGCAAAGGTATATATTTTTGAGATGACTTCGTGCAATCATCATCTCGCCAAAGTGGGCTCTGTTGATTTGCATTATTTCATTTCATAAATGCAAAAAGAATTTAACATGCCAATGATTTTCGTAAGAATGCTTAATCGGCCCAAGGGAATATTACCGTTCTATACCATTTCATGCGCACCTGTGGCAATAGACAATGTGATAATTAGTGAGATCAATGCATGAAAATTTAATTCGGCCCAAAGGAAGTTTTATTTTTCCATGTTATTATTGTCATTGTCTGATTGCTACAACAAGATGTCAATGACTAGTCAATAGATTATCCAAAGATAAATATTGGGCTAGTAGGGGATGTCTTGAGATGGGAAAATAGCATTAATTTGAATTTGGTGTTGTTTTATTTAATACTCATATGAAATTGTTAAAATTGTTTTCTTGTTCTCTTTTTCAGCTATTATTCCTGAAAATTTTTCTGCCAACCTCAAATCTATTCCAGTACTTAATGGCACTAACTTCAAGGCATGGAAGGAAAATCTTTTGATAATCCTCGGAGTCATGGATCTTAATCTGGCATTAAGGACTCAAAGTCCTCCACCACTCACTAAAGAGAGTACCTCTATTTCACAGAGGGAGATGGAAGAGTGGAAGAGATCAAATTGCATGTGCCTAATGCTTATGAAGAATGTCATTCCAGAAAACCTCAGGGGGTATATAGAAAGAGGGAGTGTTCGTGAGCTGGCGACCACTTGGCGACTACTGTGGTCTTGAAGCGCCCGTCTTCACGATCTGCTCTGGCGATGGCCGGAGCTCCTGCCGTCCACCCAGCCTCTCCCCCGTGCTACCCCCTGCCCATCAACCCCCATACAGTCTTTTTCGTGCAGGTTGGGGATCTCGGCCGCCACTCAGGGACACACAACGCCTCCGGCAGAGATCGAAATTAACCTAAGCCCTCCACTAACTACTTCCTCCCCTAGACCTACCTCCCTCCCACCGTCTATCACATGTGTCCCGTCGAGCTCAGGGGGCCCTCCCAACCCTAACTCTTTGAAATGCCCCATCGTGAAGGCCGGAGTCATTGCTGTTGAGGACGGTGTCAATACTGTTGATGACGATGACCAGGCTTACGGTTGGACCCATGTGGACAGAAGGAGGCAGCGGGGGAGTGGCCCCTCCGTCTTGGGCCTCCCTCAGAAAGCTCCAGGAGGCGCTAACCATGGCGTTAACCGCGACGTTGGAAAAATGTCGACTGCCCCTGCTGGAGTGTATGGGTTTGCTCCTGTTCTCAATTCGATGACCAGTAAGGCCGGGGGCAGCCACAACATGCTCCCCCTTCTCAGCACCGCCACACCCGCCAGGTGGTTGCTACAATGCCCCTGAAGGCTCCTCCCACAATTCCTGCTACTCACTACTCTGCTACTCCCTCATACAGCGAGATTTGCGGCTCAAGGAAGTCTTCCCCCTCCCACTGTGCTGTTGACTTCTCCCCCTCCCCTCTATTTGATGGTGTTGTTGTCGACATCCTTGCGGAGGACATTGTTGAGGCAGCAGGTAGCTGGTCTCATACCCTTGTGTGTTATGTCGTTGGGCCTCGTCCATACTACGGACACCTGAAGTCGTAGGTTACGCGTGTCTGGAAGCCTAAGGTAACGGTTCACATCCACACCAGAGAAAATGGTTTTTTCTTCTTCAAATTTGAGCTGGACACCGATTGCGATGACACTCTTCATGGTGGTCCCTGGCTGATCAATGGGAACCTGCTGGTCCTCCGTAGATGGACACCGAACATTGGTCTAGTCAGAGACTTGTAATCTGAGGTGCCGATGTGGATTCGATTCCCCCAACTTCCGATTCAGTTCTGGTTCCAGACCATTTTGGGGAAATTGGCGAGCGTTATTGGACGCCCACTCTACACCGATTCTACAACGGCCTCGGCGTCCAGACTCTCCTTCGCCAGATACTTTGTTGAAGTGGACTCCAAATCGGCCTCCCTTCCTCCATCCTCGCCCGTCTCCCTGACGGTAATCTTGTGTCGGTCGCGGTTGAATATGAGCGCATTCCCCCTTTGTGCTCGCACTGCCGATGCTTCGGCCATTCCCTTTCTCATTGCGGATCCCCAACTCGTCCCCCGCCTTCCTCGATCCCTCAAAAGGAGGGCCTAGCTCTAGAACCCGGTGGAAACTGCTCTTTGATTCCTTCCACCCCAAAGCTGCTACTGATGCCAAAGATGCTCCTGTCGACCCAGTGTCTTATGTGAGTGCTGATGCCATTTCGACTCCGGGTGTTGCCGAGGTTCGGGCAACTGGAATTGTTCCCACTCCCCATTATGTGAACGCGCAGGCAGCTCCCACCCCGGTAGCGGCCCAACTTTCTCTTGCGGGCATCCCCCCTCCCAGCAAAAGGACCAACGCCCAGCGCTAGATCGGTACTCCTCCCTAAACCCAGGTACCGCATTTCTTGCTCCTCCTCCTGCTAGCTTTGAAGGCCAAGTTCTGGATGTCTCGTCCTGCGCTCCTGCCTTGATGAAATCACTACCTTGCCAGCCATGTTTGCCGAGCAACTCCGACTCCGACATCGCACCACCCCATGCCTGCAGTCCCCTGATGCAGCAGCCCTGTCCTCCGTCGTCCTGCAGCGGCGACAAACACCTTTCTGCGATAACTTCTGGTCCCGTCCTGTATTGTGCTGATACGTCCTTGGACAGTAACTCCATGCAGCCTGAGGGGGGGTCGGGCCACCGAGCAATGTATCGACGCTACTATGAATTTCTGCCCCTCTGCGGCAAGAACTGGTTCGGCTGGGAGCAGTTTTGATTCGGATTTTCCCCCATTCATCCCCTCTAGAAACGGCTCGCCTCGTTCCAAACGTCTACCCGTACCTCCTGATCCCATTACCATCTGCACTCTCCCCACAACAATCCCAACTCCCTCTTATACCGCCCCCAAAAATCAGAAAGCAAGGAAAGCTAGGAATACGGGTGATCCGGTACTCTCCCGTGTGAGCACTAGGAGCCAAAATCCCCCCCCACTGTTGATTATGTATATTCTAGTCTGGAATGTTCGAGGACTTAATTCTAAAGTACGCAGTACCGATGTGAGGCACCACATCAGAAAGCATAAAGCAAGTTTGGTTGGGCTCCTGGAGACCAAAGTGCGGGATCCCTTGGGTGATGTTGTCTCTTCCTGTTGCCCAAAGGGGTGGTTATTCTTCCATAACTACCATCATGTTGCGAAGGGCTGTATTTGGGTTCTGGGCAACCCGGATGGTTGGGCTCCCACTATTTTCTCCTCCTCGGTGCAACATATCTCCCTCCTTGTCAAGAATAAGGGTGGCATGTCCGTCTTCCTCACCTTTGTCTACGCTTTTAATCTTGCGTCCATGCTCGGGCAGTTATGGGAGTCCCTCTATAGAGGTCATGCTATTATTGGTAGGGGTGCCTGGGTGGTGATAAGGGACTTTAATGTCACCCGTTTTATTGACGAGAAGATCAGGGGATGCCCCCTTACGACGGGTCTTCTGGAGGAGTTTAATAGCTGCATCGATGGATGCAAACTTGATGACTTGCGGTGTGTTGGTGATTCTTTGAGCTGGAGTAACAATTCCTTGTTGGCTGCTCGTATTGCATGCAGACTGGACATGGCCCTGATTAGTGTGGGATGGACTGATACTCTTTCGGATGCCTTTGCCACCTACCTCCCCCTAGGACTAGTGACCATTCTCCTCTTCTGGTCCAGATCATCGCCCCCTGGATTCTGGGCCCAAGCCCTTTAGGTTCTTCCGCCACCTTCTTCAGATACCTGGTTTCCATGCCCTTCTCCTGTAGATTTGGCGTGGTCGGTACTCTGGTTCCCCTATGTTCATGCTCGTGGCCAAGCTCAAGGCTCTCAAGGCAGCTATTAGGGCGTGGGGGCCTTCCCGACACCACTTCCCTCCGTCTGATTATATTCGTGGGGAGATCCTCCAGCTGCATTCGTCTCCGGGATTTCACTCGTCCCCCGAACTTCTTTGTCAGGACCGTGTTCTCTGACTTTCACTTGCTTCTAGCCTGGACTGCGAGGAGAGTCAGGCTAGGCAGAAGAGCATCAGACTTGGCTTGCTTAGGGGGACAGGAACACCCACTTCTTCTATGCGGCCACCAAGGATCGGGTTGCTAGCAACAGCCTCATGCATCTGGTTGACGCGGGGGGGGGGAGCCCGCCTCCAGAGTATCTGCTATTAGGACGGATGCCGTGGATTTCTTCTCTGCCCTCTTCCGTCAGGATCCCTCCCATTTTCAATTCCCTGATATAAATCCCAAACGTATCATGTCCCCTGGTGCTTGTGACTGGATTGGCCGTGGCATTTCTGATTTGGAGATCAGGGAGGCTCTTTTCTCCCTTGACAAAGACAAGTCCTCTTGCCCAGATGGTTACCCGCCCTTCTTCTTCCAGGAGCTGTGGGGGGGTGGTGGGTTGCGACGTCCTACGAGCGGTTCATTGTTTTTTCAGATCGGGCAGTATCCTGAGGCAGATCAACCACACATTTCTTACCTTGGTGCCCAAGTCTCCTTTGGCCTCTTCCCTCAGTGATTATCGTGCCATCTCTTGTTGTAAAGTGATCTACAAGATTATCTCCAAGGTTCTCCGTCGTCGGATGGCTCAGGTGATTCGGACCTTATCTCCTGGAACCAGTCTGCCTTCATTAAGGATCGGCTCATTTTGGACTCCTCCCTCCTTGCTCATGAGCTCATCTGGGACTTCTCTGCCTCCATGGGGGTGAAGGCTTGTATCCAGCTTGACCTGCGAAAGGCTTTTGATAGCATCAATCAGGAGTTCCTCTACTTCTTCCTCCACCACCTTGGCTTCCCCCCCTCTTTCATCAACTGGATAAAGGTATGTGTGGACTCTGCCACCTTCTCTGTCCTTGTGAACGGATCGCCTGCTGGTTTCCTTGAGAGTACTTGAGGTGTTCGTCAGGGCGACCCCATTTCACCGTTCCTCTTCGTCATTGTCATGGAATCCTTCACTCTACTCATGGACTTGGCTTCATCTTCTGGCGCCATTCGGCCCCCCAAGAGGGGGGTCTTGATATCCCCTCCCATCTCCTTTTTGCAGATGATATGCTTATGTTCTGCAAGGCTGAGTGCACTACCTTTGAGGGGCTTGGCAGGCTGCTCGACTCCTTCCATCTTTTGATGGGGCTCGAGGTAAATAAGGGAAAGAGCAAGTTAATGCTTAGCAAGGGGTGTATCAATGCGGATGAGCTTTCCTCCATCCTTGGTATCCCTGTGGCCCTCCCTCCTGTGAAGTATCTGGGACTCCCCCTTTCGACTACATACCCCTCGGCGAGACTCTTTTCTGGGCTCATTGATAAGTGCAAAGCTAAGATATGTTGCTGGTCCTCTAGGCTCCTCTCCACTCCTGGGCGTATTGAGCTCGTACGCACCATCATCCACGGGTTTGTCTCCTACGGGATTCAGTCCTTCCGTGTCCCTTCTTCCGTCCTCCGGGAAATTGATCGCCTTTGTCGTGACTTCATTTGGGGCTCGAGACTTCACCTTTGGAGATGGGAGGACATCTACCTTCCTAAGTGTGAAGGGGGGGTGGGCCTGCGCTCTCTGAGGGAGGTTAGTGTGGCTACTGGTACTAAGTTATTGTGGTGCCTTCTTCACTCTCCCTCCCCTAGGGCCTCCTATATGCGAGACAAGTATCTGAAGCACTCCCCGCTCTTTCAGTGTTAGGCTTCTGCTTCCGACACGGGATCCTGGAAGCATGTCCTTCGTTGCCGTGATCTAGCGGTCTCTTGCTTTCATAGGGTTGTGGGGGATGGTAGATCCTCGTCTTTCTGGTTCGACCCCTGGCTCCCTTGTGGCCCCCCTGCTGGGCTGTGCTTGCCCCCCTCCTTGAGACACCAGAAGGTTGCTGACTTCTGGGATGGCGAGTCCTGGCGTCTCCCTAGTAGTATTGCATACCTCGCCCCACACCTTGCATCTACTCCTCTTTGCGATGGTCCTGACACCTGGGCCTGGACTTCCTCTGGGGGTTGTTCCCTTCGTGCTGCCTGGTCATCTACTCGCCGTTGCCTTTCTCCTTCCTGCCTTGTGCCTTTGATCTGGTATCCTGGCCACATTCCCAAGTTTGCTCTCACTCTTCTTCGGGTGCTCACCGACAGGATCCCTACCACCCATCTGCTTGCCAGGCGTGGCATTCGGGCACAGGCCCCCTGCGTCCTCTGCGGCTCCCACCCAGAGACGACTCGACACATCTTCTTCCGTTGTGAGTTCAGTTCTTTTGTCTGGGCGATGTGCAGTCTCCAACTTGGCCTTCCCCCATGCTCCAGGTCCATCACTGTCGAAGCTTACCTGCTTAGGAGGATGTTTGGAGCAAGGGGGAAAACTGTCCTCCGCGGCAAGCTTTCCATGCTGGTTTTCTCCTCTGCGGTGTGGCACATCTGGAGGGAACGGAACGCCCGCATCTTTCGCTCTAAGGAATCTGCCCATGACGTCGTTCTTTTGAGGATCTCTTTGGATTTTTTTGATACAATGGTCGCCTGTGACCTTGAGGGAGTTGAGCTTGTTGAGCGTCCTTTTTTTAGAACTGGGGGATCCTGTAGGTGGTTTTTATGTGCCTACCCCCTCCTTAGCTTTCCCCCCCTTTTTTCTTGGATTGTACCTGGTAGTCCTGGTGTAAGGTGACTGCTTCTCAACCTCTCCCTTACCTGCCCTATTTGTTGGTATTCTCCTTGATGTAGTTACTTGTTTATACATATATACACACTCGCTAACCTTTCAAAAAAAACCTCAGGGCACTATTTCAGATAAAATTACAACAGCTAAAGGATTCCTTTCTGATATGGAAAATAGACTTGTTAAGAGTGAAAGGGGTGAAATTGGTACACTCTTGACAATTCTAAATTCAATGAGGTATAAGGGTACGGGAAACATTAGGGAGCACATATTGAAGATGTCTAATATTGCTTCAAGGTTGAAAGCACTTGAGCTAGACCTCTCTGAGGCTCTGCTAGTGCATTTTGTTTTGATATCTCTTCCATCACAGTTCAACCAGTTTAAGATGAGCTACAATTTGAAGATGAGACTTGGTCTCTGGACGATCTCATCTCACACTGTGACCAGGAAGAGAACAGTCTTGAGCAAGGAACACAGAAAGTGCTCATATGATCTCTACCACTAAAGATAAGAAAGGTATGCTACGAAAATTGGTTAATTCTAAGTTAATTTCTTTTCCTGCAAACTTTGGTACTTATAGACACGTAATGAAAAAATCCTGGTATAACCATCCACATCATTGTTGTAACGACCACTTTTCGTTGTACTTTGTTCATGCACGTGCTTTTGGCCGTGCACGTGTTTATTTTAGACTTTATTTGTTTGTGAACACTTTTGTGTGATATGCTGTTGTGAACGTCTCTGAGAGTATTAAATAGTGGCACTAATTTGGAACGACGTTTCTCGAGTCGTTTTTCCACAATTTAACCTTATTCGAATAGACGTGGCGACTTTCACTTTTGATGGGAGACGTTTCTATTTTTAGTTTCGTCGTCCGACGTCGAAATTGAGATCCATCTTCTTAGTTAGCTCACATTCGTCATCACGATCACCCCGATATTTATTTTATAATTTTTGGAGTTCATTTGACCACTTTTATATTTTTAACAAGGTTTATAATATTTTTAATAATTTATTTTTAAATTATTTTCGGCCAAATAAAATTTATTTGAGTTTTAAACGTATTAAAGAATTTTTGAGCCAATTTCCAGCTCATTTGGACCAGGTCAAATCCTTGGGTGAGTTGGAGAAGTTGAATTTCAAATTTTAAATTATTTTAAACTTCTAATCCTATTAGATTTAGCCCTAGACCAAGTCAACCCATCTACACTATATAAACAACCCCTAGGAAGACCTATTTTCGTAAGAAATTAACCCTAGCCTCTTCCAAAACCAAAATTGACGTTGCGACGATTCGTCGCAACGTTGCGGCGAACTGCTGCTGTACGACCGAGGAAAACAGCCCCGTTCCCCCGCTCCGATTGAAGCCCATCCCCGCTTGTCACCCCGCTCCACACGCTGCAGCAGCCGCCGCCCCGTTCCCCCGCTCTGACCGAGAGAGGCTCTCGGTCAGACCGAGAGCCCCAACCCGCACAGCCGCTCCGCACCAACACCCGCTTGTCGCCCCGCTCCGCACAGCGCCCGACCGGCCCCTATCTCCGCACCGACCGGCGTTGCAAGCGTTGCAACGTTGCAACATCGCATCCCCGCATCCAAGCGCCTGACCGAGCCCCTCTTCCGCACTGACCGAGAAAAGGCCCCGCACCAAGCTCTGCACCCCGCTGCTGCACCCCCCAAGCATTGCAACCCCGCATCCTCTGTGCACGACCGACGGATCTCCCCGCACCGAGGCTGTACGACCGAGAGCCATTCGTCGCAACCCCGCACCCGTCACACCACTTGTCTCCGTGGGCCCCCCAAGTTCTCCAGAGGTATTGTGGGTCCCCCAAAGGTCCCTAGGACTACTGTGGGCCACACCTAGGTGCTTTCTCTTCGAGGATTCGCCGCGTACGACGTTGCGACCCGTCGTAGCCCGTCGTCGCACGTGCTAGCTTTGGAATCTGGATTCGTTGCTCGGTTGATTGCTCTGAAATTTCCAGCGAGGAATCTAATTGGAATCTGGACTTGGAGTGCGATATTTTATTCCAACCCCCGGCGTCGCTACCCGACGCCGGTGTAGCTTTCGCGTCGTGTTGAGGTAACGCGTTGCACCCCTAGGACCCCCAATCCAATGCATGCTAATCAAGACTAAAATCAGTATTTTTAAAGTATTTTAAATGTTTTAGAATTCACTAATCAAGATTAATAAAACGGATGTAGGCCGGTGGACTTGTGCACGTAGGATTATTGTGTTTTGGACTCGTTGGACGGTGTTGCTCAGACGTGATACTTGCAGGCAAGTGAAACTTGCCAACTTTTGTGTAGGGCCATGTTTTTAGGCCACTTCCTTGCTTTCAGCGTAAAAGAGACTAGTCAGTGAAATGATAGCTGGCTAGACGCCTACTTGATCTAGTTTGACAACGAAACTAGATCCGTCACCTAAATGATCTAGCTTGACAATGAAGCTAGATCCAACTCCTTAAACCTGTTGATCATGCATACTAAACTGTCACATTTACTTTCCTTACCTGTACGCTTTAATACTTGCCATGTCATGTCATCCATGCATTGAATGTCGCATTCGTAGCACACGCTACATACTTGTACTTGCTTGTCCCGGGCTAGGTGCACCCCTATGCCAAACATGAAAAACACTTCCTGGCTCGTGGTCCAGAAGCGAGCAATCCCGCTCGGGGGTAAGGCCCTGGCTCGATACACGTGGAGGGGTAGGGTTGAGCGACCACTCAACGTAGAAGTGTGCCCGTACAGCCTCTTCAGCTGTAAGGCGTGAACTCTGTGCACGAGGTGCTTACTTTTCTTGTCTTGTACTAGTGAGTGTTACTTGTATAGCTTGTCATCCATGCCATGTTCAAATGCCATGCTCGTACTTTACTTTACTTTACTTTGCTTGTTGCACTCGGACTTTAAACTGCCATGTCATTGCATCATGCTAGAACTGCTAGGGTGCTTTTACTTGTACTTTCAGTTTCCTTGCACAAGTCTTCCAGACTTGCTGACATGTGCCCCTTGCTCTTTTGGGTGTCACATGTTAGACCCTGAGCCAGAGACAGTTGTTGAGGACGAGGTGTTTGCTGACGCTGAGCCTGAGCCTACGTTCGTCGAGGAGTACGAGGACACCGGAGACCAGTCTTAGTGACTGTGGAGTTACTTTTACTTTAGCTTGCTGTTAGTTGTCGGTGCTTGCACCATTACTTTGCTTTCGTACCTTGTACTTTGTTGGCCATGCTGGGGCCTCTTTTAGACTCTTTTATTTTAGCCTGGTGGCTTTTTCTGCGATGTTGAGATTTATTATTATGGATATTCTGAGATGTTTCTTTTGTCTCTTTTCGTTATTATTATCCTTGTTTCGTTTCGCGTCGCAAGGACTTGCAGTTTAAAAGTGATTGACGCTTATCGGACTTGCAGCTTTGTAGCTTCAAGTCTGAGCGGACCTTCTCACGCTTCGCCTCCACGTTTTTGGGAAGTGGGGCGTGACAATTGTGTATATGCAGGATTGCCTAAGATGCCAAGAGCCAAATGATGGTGAAAGATACATCGATATGGGCAATGGCAAGATGGTTCAAGTAGAAGCAAATTAAATTTAGATTATTTCTTTTAAAAGCTAGATTTTTTTTGAATTTTATGAGAGTATTATGTACCGTTTTAACGGAATTTGGATTTCCATCTCTATTTTGAACAAATACAGTTATTATTGTTCAAAACTGAATGGAAAATTTGGTTGTCTCATGATTCAAAATTAGTTTATTCTGGTTCTTTAAAAGATCATTATAATCTTCATTTATTTGGAAATTTTGCTTCATATATAGAATTCCTGCATTTAAGTACATGTGTTGTAATGAAAGAATTAACAATTTAGAATTTCAGTTATATTTTGACTGCAGCATATATCCTTAATAATGTTTCAACAAATGAATCACTTGCATGTTTGGAGATGTCCAACTAAGGTAAGGCTTTATAAGCCTAATAAAGAAATAGGACATAATGCTAATGATTTTCTAGTTTTATTGAATAGTTTAAAAGTTGATATTATTTCGTATGATTTTACATAATCCCACTATTAAGTTAATTTACGAATTAGGAAATGCACACCTATGTGAGGATACTGAGTTTGAAAGGGAAATTTAGTTAGTGACATTATTCTTGAACAGGATTATATCCCCACATGTGTTGTTGTCATTGTTCAGGATGGTATTCCTGACATTGTTCAAGACACAATAAGTTCAAGATAATGTTACAATTCCTCTCATTCGGAAAATTGTTCATAAGGACAAACTCTAGCACCTCAGAGCACTAATTGCCATTCAAGAAATCCATTAAATAGATGACAAGTTTACTGTTGACATTAGGACGATGGAAGTTCGACATACATCAAGTCATAAAAGTTCTACATCTCTAAAATGGATTACTGCATTAATTAAGAAAGTTTTTGAATGATACTTAAAATATTTTCTCATTGCCATAAGGTTTGAACCCTATTGATTGTAAATAGTCTTTTTATAACCAATAGGAATTCAAAAGAGTATTAATAAAATATTTAAAGCGTATCACTCAAGGACTTTATACGGAAAAGAATACATTAATTGTAAAGAGACTTTCTATTCAGTTTTCATGAAAGACTCTGTAAGGTTTATAATGGCATTAGTAGAGCATTTCAATATCATTTATGATATATTGAATTTCATTAAGTGATCACCTCGTTCGATTTTGAGATGATGTTTAATGATATTATATATCTTAAGTTCTGTGGGAGCATGTAATTTCTATAATATCTATGTGGTAATGAATGTTAACTTCTGTGGGAGACAAGTTTAGTCTCAATAATTGCCCTGAGAATAATCTTCAGAAGATTCCCTATATCTCACCAATATGAAGTCTAAAGTATGCTCTGTCATATATGCATTTGGTTATTGCATATATTACAGGTGTGTTGGGTAGATTGGTAAGTTCAGGAGTATACCATTTGACAGCAGCAGCCAAATGGGTCTTACGGTATTTATGGAGAACAAAAGCGTTACATGTTCATGGATCAGTAGTCAAAAAGGTTTGAGATCATTTTGGTATACTGAATCTGATCATTTATTGGATATAAAGAATGTATGAAAATCTATGTTAGGCCCCATCTACTAGAAGAGATTTAAACGGTCCCCTTTATATAGTCTCTTCAGACATGGCTTTAGATTTCATATCATATTATGTGACATCCAAATCATGAAATATATCTGTGTATTTTGTCACTATGCTGCAAATTAGGGATGGTGTTGAAACATCACACTGTTTATTTAGTGACAATGAAGCCTGTAGTTTTATATTCCAGCAATAACAAGAACTCGACAAAGTTTAGATATTCAGAGATCAAGTTCATAGATTGTTGATTAATAATAGGAGTGTATAATTGTCTAATGAGCACATCGGAACAAACCATGTAATTACGGATCCGTTATAGTAAGGAAATGTCATCCAAAAGGTTTTATGAGCTAGCTACTCATATGGATGTCATTTCATTAAGAACATTCAGTTTTGTGGGAGTTTGTTCTTTTGGATGCTCATATGATAGACAAAATTAAGTCTCCAGCTTAAGCTTGAGGTGATTTTCTGATCAGAAATAAATTTTTTTGGTTCAGTTCGGCTTCACTCCGATTTTGGTTTGTTTATGATCTCACTAAGGTTAAGGAGGATCAGTTGGAAATAGACATGTTAGATCAGATTACATGTAATTTCCATGCTACACATCCACTTCATAATCCATGTTGTTGCGGGGTAGAACTAGCGTACAATGAATTTCTATTATGGGAAACCAAGGGCACGAAGGTTATGCTAATGACAGGATCAGGGTATGCTATTTAACAAGTGAGTAGTGGGGTGATGAGGCTAAACTTGCTACAAAAGCTGACCACGGTGTCGAATCCTGTAGGATATGATGGAGGGGCCGTACTGCTTAGGGTGAGGGCGAGCACGACCGGGGATAATGAGCTAACCTGTACAAGGAGCAACTCGTCAGAAAGGCCGGGTTGGGGTCCAACCCTTAGCCTCTCCGATGCCTAAGTCAGTAATAGGACTTAAAGCAGGGGCTGGGCACGCAGGTTGGACTGAGGGTGAGCCGACCGTACGTGACGAGCTATGAGTGGAAGAACAAAGATATGGACGACCTTTGCTCTTGTGTGTGAGTAATAAGATTGGGAGTAAATTTGCCAACCTCTTCACCGTTGGAGGTGAAGGGGTATTTATACCTGATGGGAAGCGGTTAGGTGGGGCTGACCTGGCATGCTGACTCGATGCGCTGAGCTGGTCCAGGTGTCAGTGGAAGCTTCGGATGAGGATGTCAGGAACATGAGTGTCAGCCACGCTTTTGTCAGACGGTGCAATGGCCAGGGGCGCTTTTGTCAGAGTGTCAGGGCCGAAAGAATTAAGTGTCAGGGGGCGCAGTAGCCAGGGGGTGCTTTGTCAGATGGCCGGGCGACATAAGTGTCAGTAGCATCCTTGTACTAGGTTATTTATCGTGTCCGATGTGCCAGAGATCCGTTGGAGTGCCTCCCAGGGGCAGGGCCCGAGACACGTCGTTGGTCTAGCCCGGGCTGAGGCTGAGTGGCCCGGATGCACATTCGGCGTGCTGGTCCTGGCGAACTGGGGGTAGACTGACGCATATCCCACTGGGGTCATGTTGGAGAGCGCCCCTATCAGCGGCCAAGGCAGGGTGCGCCCCTCTCCCTGTCGCGTCGGACTCTAGGGGCTACAGGCACCCTGCTGGCTACTGAAGGTCGGGCATGGAGCGCCCTGTTTGCAGGGTTGGCCGCCCGTCCGGGGGGGAAAGGGGCATGCTAATGGGGTAATTCGGCGGTTTAGGGCGAAAGGTCGGACTATCACGATCTTTAGGTCGTAACAACCACGATCTTTAAGTCGTAACAATTGCCCCTGGCATTAAGAGTTCGAGGTGGGAGCCCGACTCGGCTCGGATGACGCATCACTTCCCCTGCTTTGAAATGGTGGTTCGGATTTCGATCCGTGCTCGGGAGCGGCGGCACAGGTCTGGGAATTCCCGCCAGGTTAGCCATTTTTGCGATTTGAAAGTGCCTGGGGGAAATCGAAGCGCCTCCGCGAGTGATCTCGCGACGTGTGGATGAAGGCATCTTTCACGCCATTCGAGGTGTCAGGGATGTTTTGATGAGCGCCGCGTGGTGACGCATCGACGGTCGAGATGACCCGTTGTCTTCTATAAGTATGGGGGAGGGGGACTGCGAAAGCTTTCTTCCGGCTTCAATTTTTCTTCCAACCTTCTGGTTTCTGTCAGTCGTTCGTCGACGTTGTCACTGTTGTCTTTGCCAGAGGTCCATTTCCGATCATCTTCTCAGCTCGGCCACTTGCTAGGTAATTTATGTATCCTTTGATCGATGGCTTCTCATTTTGACTCCGGAGCTGGTAGCAGTGCGGCGACGGAGGAGTCAATGGCCGAGGAATGGTGGTTGGGGGTGCGGAGGCCTCAGCGGAGGAGGACGCGGCGAACTGACGTTTCGAGTGTGATTGTAACGACCACTGTCCTGTGATACGTACTTTATCGCGTATGTTGTTGTGGTGTGTATCTTGTTATCGATTGCAAATCTTCTTTTCGCTTTTGGTTTTATTGTTATTGTCCCATAGTTTGAACGCGTAACCGGACCTCGTATCTACGTCCCTCTCGGAGGCGCGATCGTCCCAACCTCTTGCTTATAATGTTTGGACGCCTAGAAAGGAAGTTATTATTAATAGGACTATTAATATTTATATTATTCTTAACGGGCTTTATATATATATTTTTAACTCAATGTTTGAAAAGTTTCATATCGACAACAGATCGTTTTTTAAAAAAACAATGCCTAGGTAATATGTCTATAACTTACAATAGGCAGTTAACATGCTGTTGTCTTTTCTTAAGCAAACAAATCAAATTTTAAAATCTGAAAACAGATCCTAACCCCCAACTTATTTTTCCCCTTGACCCGTTCTCCCCTCACCCCGCACTCTCCCCACCCACGTGAAATCGCCCCCACCCTTTTCAAAAAAAACAAACCTAACCTAAGAGAACCCGAAGGCTAAAACTTTTGGCAGCCGGCTATACCCTATTTTTCTCCAGGCAAGCAGAACAAAACCCAGGCACCATGTTATAAAAGAACCCTAGTTTTTTATCATTTAACCTACTCACAGCCACCCCTATATCCCTCCTCCACGCAAATAAACCCCAGGCCATGTTTTCCTTCTCCTCTCCCTCTCCTCCTCCTTCTTCCACAAGGCCGAGTTCTTTTCTCCTCCTTCTTCTGTCACGCAACAATTCCCCCCACGCAAACCACAGCCTGACCTCCCATCTCCACGCAAGAAAACCCCCCACGTCGGCCTGTTCTTCTTTCCTCCCCACAAACTGCACCAAGGCCGAACTTCTTCTTCTTCTTCTCAAACCCGCAATCATCTCCCAAGCCCTTCGGTAGCCACGCAACAGGCCGCAGCCTCCTCAATCCACGCAAAAAGCTCCCACAATCGCAACCCCATCTTCCCAGCTCACGACAAAGCCCCCAGCCGTGACTTCTTCTTCCTCACAGCCTGTGCTTCCATCCAACCGCTCAGATCTGACACCGAAAGCCCCCGGAACTCGCTGACAACCTCTGTCCGTCGCCTACTCGCTGCCGCAACAAGTTCGGTGCGTGAACGTCGAAGTTTCAGCACCGTACTCGTCGTCGTTGCTCGTAGTCATCATCCGATCCATCGCTTCACTTCAGATTGGTAGATCTACCCCTATAACTCCTCACCCACACCGTAAAGTAGAGAAACCTAATAAAGCATGTTGATTAGACGTCGTAGGGGCTTTTTGAAATCTGAGCTGAACTGAAAAATGCAATTTCTGATTTTATACTCTGCCAAAACAGCGAACCAAACCCTCCACGGCGTAGTACTCGTCGAGACGATTCCAACGACACCAAGAACGTCAAAAACAGGCGATTATATGATTTGTTATGATTTTTAGAAGTTTCGGCACGTTTATGCCGCCTTCATGTATTGCTGGATAACTTGAAATTTTGACGTGAAATGACGTAGGAAAGTGACACTATAATGACCAGGACAAAATTTGGGATCCAACAGTATATCATACGATATATCCCCATTTTAAACACTAAGAGAAAAATAATCATGTCTGTAGCAAGTTGAACAAAAAGGATGTATTCGTCATTATTTGAAATTACGGAAACGGTCGTTCGACCCGTTTCCGCTTTGTAGAACTGTTACTATAAAACTTTAATATTGTTAACAGTAAAATTCAGTGAGTTCTGATATGTTTAACAATATGGACATCGTGAAATCGTGCACCTCGAAGGCGGTATCGTGATATCGTGATGTCGTGTGAGTCGACTAGGCCGGCTCGTGTTCCGGCAAAACTTCTGGGTGGGGTTAGGGTTGAGCGGCCACTAGGCGTATGAATGGTACTCTCCTCAAGAGCACCACCCACACGCGGTGGGTTAGCGTCAATCACGGTAAGCCCCCATGAGAGGAACGACCTTCTCATCACGACCTACAGGCGTGAACCCTAGATTAGAATGCTAACACTTGACATGAAAAACTTGAAACGCTAACTTGGTCATCTTGAAATTGAAATGCTATTGAACTCAGAGTAATCTTAACCTTAATCTTTCAACTGTCTAGAACTGCATGCTAGGACTGTTCGTTTCCGTTTCTATGAGTTGTTAAATGTTAAATTACTGCAGTCACTTTTCTTCAATTATTAATACTTTTAAAATTCATATATCTGTCATATACTTCGCCTTGGGATGCTAACCTCTTCTTGCAGACCCCTAGCTGACATACATTCATGTTTGTGGATGTATGTCAGGTTCAGAGCTTGAGTACCAGGAGGACCAGTATGAGACGCCAGAGTTGGAGAGTCAGGAGTTCGCACCTGACGCTGTGCCTCTCCCAGCAGAGGACTAGTGGACCCCCGACACTTTACTTCTTTCCTAGTTTCCTTTTCAGTCGTCGTAGTTACTTTCGTGTACGTTCTTTTCTTGTTGCTACTTTTAGCCCAGCTGTGGCTTGTTAAACTCTGTGTACGAACATTATTTCTGGATGTGGCTTTATCTTTTCTGGATATGTTTATGATTGTTCTGAATGGTAGTTGCAAGGACCTCATCTATGTTTTTATCACAGACGCTTATTGAACTCGAGCTTCACCGCTCCAGTTCAAGCGGACCGCGTAACGCTCTCGCTTCCGGTGTCTTTTGGGAAGCGGGGCGTTACAGGTTTTGTTGGTGGCCAATGTAGGTCCGGCTGCAACTGTGAAATTCAGAACAATGAGAACACTCTCTTAAGCCAAACATCTGGAGTAATCGTATGCATGAGATTAACTCGGGCTTTCTTTCTCTTTTGCAGGATGGCCGGAAGCACATCACCTGACACGGAGCCGGAACCTGAACAGGAGCTCCTAGAGGCGGAGACGACGACATCCGCCAGATGCTTGGTGTTATGAGAGATATGCTGGAGGTTCAGCATCATCTAGTCTAGCAGGGACGCCAGGCTATGCCAGCTGCGCCAGCCACACCAGGTGCACCAGCTCCGGGAGCCAAGCAGTTCAGAGAGATGCGTCCGAAGAGTTTCTCCGGACGAGAGGGCCCGCTAGTGGCCGAAGACTGGCGTCAGAGCACTGAGTACGATTTGGGCCTTGCCTGAATCAACAAAGATGAATGGGTGGATCTTGCCAGGAAGCAGCTGACAGATAATGCCCGCAGTTGGTGGACTGCGGAGGAGGCCAGGCTGACTAAGCCGATTTCATGGGATACCTTCTGCAAAAGGTTCGACGCCTAGTATTTTCTGAAGTCTGCAAAGCGAATGATGGAGAGTCGCTTCATCAACCTGGAGCAGGGTACTATGACTGTTGACGAGTACGAGGCGGAGTTCACTATGCTGAGTCGATATGCTCCTGCCATGGTGAAGGAAGCTGAGGACTGTGCACATCGTTTTCTGCAGGGCTTGGATCTGGATATCCAGAGTGTGCTGTCCGGGAATACTTTTTCTACTCATGAGGATGTCCTGGTGGCTGCGAAGAATCAGGAGCACGTCGCCAATCTGAAGAAGGCCCGACAGGCGGGCAAGCACCCGATGGAGATGCTGAGGAGTGCACCTAGGCCCGGTGTACGTCCAGTTTAGACCACCCAGTTCAAGAGGCCAGCTGCACCTATTTTCAACAGAGCCGAGCTGACTTGCCATTTCTGTGGCAAGCTTGGCCATGTGAAGAAGGACTGCAGAAGGATGCTGAATCAGTGTTTGGTTTGTGGATCTTCTACCCATGTTGCGAAGGACTGCCCCAAGAGCACTCGACCTATGTCTGTTGGAGCATCTGGACCTGTTCAGCGGACAGTGCCTTCACCTGGACCTGCCCAGCGACCAGTGCTTGCACCTGGACAGCGAGGGCCACCTCTGGTACCACAGAATCAGGCCTTTCAGCAAGCCAACCCCCCGGTGCGTCGAGCTTACACCATGACAGCCGTTGAGGCTGAGACTGCTGACGACGTGATTGCAGGTAATCTTTAAACTAGTCCTTCCTTTTCTGCATTTATGTTCGATTAGTTTCCTTGTTTTATATAGTTGAATGTTACCCTTAGGTGTTATCCTAGTTTCTTCTCACCCAGCCCTGGCTCTGTTCGACTCTGGAGCTTTCATGTGCATCCTGTTACGGAAGTTCGTAGTCGAACACTCGATACCCACCTACACACTTCCCAAGTGTTGGAACATCACGACTGGGAATGGTGTAGTGAAGGTTGCCCTTGGTTGTCGACCTTGCCCATTGGTGGTTAGTGGACACGAATTGTATGCAGATTTCATCGTCCATGACCTACCCAATTTTGATGTGATTCTTGGCATTGACTGGTTAGGAGCTTTTTATGCCACGATCGACTGTCACCAGAAGAAAGTGGTGTTTGAAATTCCTGGCCATCCAGTGTTTGAGTTCGTCAGCGGAGGACATTCGCTTGGACCTGTCAAGTTCCGAGCCCAGCCGTACAGATTGACAGTTGCATCTATGATAGCAGAGCCGGAGAAGACAGCTGTAGTGCGAGACTTCGAGGATGTCTTCCCTGAGGACATTTCCGGTTTTTCACCTGATCGAGCATTGGAGTTCGGCATTGACCTGATGCCAGGAGATCAACCGATTTCTAAGGCGCCGTACCGTATGGCTCCAGCTGAGCTAGAGGAGCTGAGGAAGCAGTTGGACGAACTGCTACAGAAAGGTTTTATTCATCTCAGTGTGTCTCCCTGGGGTGCGCCCGTCTTGCTGGTGAAGAAGAAAGATGGGTCGAGGAGGATATGTATCGACTATCGGGAGCTGAATCAGATCACCGTGAAGAACAAGTACCCGCTGCCCCGTATTGATGATATCTTCGATCAGCTTGGTGGGTCGAAGGTGTTCTCGAAGTTGGATCTTTGGAGCGGATACCAACAGGTCAGAGTCAAGAAGGATGACGTGCCCAAGACAGCTTTCCGGACCAAGTACGGGCACTATGAGTTCGTCGTCATGCCGTTCGGTGTGACCAACGCTCCTGCAGTATTCATGAATCTCATGAACCTCATCTTTTACGACTTTCTCGACAAGTTCGTAGTGATCTTCATAGATGACATCTTGGTGTACTCGAGGAGTGAGGAAGAGCATGCAGAACACTTGAGATTGGTGTTAGAGACGCTCCGCCATCATCGAATATATACCAAGTATAGCAAATGCGAATTCTGGCTGGACAGAGTTGCATTTCTGGGACATGTAGTATCAGGAGCCGGCATCTCAGTGGATCCGGAGAAGGTCAGAGCAGCCAGTGAATGGCCTACACCGCGATCGGCTTCGGATATCAGGAGTTTCCTCGAATTGGCTTGCTACTACCGCAGATTTATCAAGGATTTCTAGAGGATAGCTGAGCCGATGACGAGATTGACTCGGAAGGATGTCAAGTTCAGTTGGTCAGATTCTTGTGAGCATGCTTTTTCCACCTTGAAGGAGAGACTGACGACTGCACCAGTCTTGGCTATTCCGGACAGAAGTGGAGGCTTTGAGATTTTCTGCGATGCATCAAGGAAGGGACTTGCTTGTGTTCTACACCAGCACAACCATGTAGTCGCTTATGCTTCGCGACAGTTGAAAGTCCATAAGAAGAACTATCCGACCCATGATTTGGAACTCGCCACTGTCATATTTGCGCTGAAGATTTGGCGTCATTTCTGACTGAGTGAGAAAGTGAAGATATTAACTGATCACAAAAGTTTGAAATACATATTTACTAAGAAGGAGCTGAATATGAGACAGCGCAGATGGTTGGAGTTGATGGCAGACTACGACATCGATCTTCAGTATCACCCAGGGAAGGTGAATGTCGTACCGGACGCTTTGAGCCGACTGCCAGAGGTGATGGTTCTCACAGCTCAGTGGAGAATACAGCAGGATCTGCGAGAGATGGATGTTGAAGCTGTTCTTCCAGGAGTCACTTCGTCGTTGATGAACATGCAAATTCAGTCGACGATTGTTGATCGGATCAAGAGTGCTCAAGATGGTGATGCTAAGTTGATGAAGATCAGAGGGCAAGTCGAAGCCGGACTCCGGACAGATTTTCTAATTCACGAGGATGGATCCTTGAGGTATGGCAGTAGGATCTGCGTGCCTGCAGGAGATGTCAGAGAAGAGTTGATGAATGAGGCTCACAGTTCGCCATATTCCATTCATCCTGGAGGTACGAAGATGTACAAGGATCTTCGTCAGAATTTCTGGTGGCACGGGATGAAGAGAAGTGTGGCACGGAGTGTTACCAAATGCCTGGTGTGTCAGCAAGTGAAGGCTGAACATCATCGCACCGTCGGACTACTACAGCCCCTGCCTATCCCAGAGTGGAAATGGCAGCACATCACGATGGACTTCGTGACTGGCTTACCTTGGAGCACCAAACAGAACGATGCAATCTGGGTCATTGTCGATCGACTGACCCAGTCTGTGCACTTCATACCGTTCCGAGTAGGACAATCCACGGAAATACTGGCAAGGAAATACATGGAGGTAATGATCCAACTCATCCTTTCGTATTTCTTTCTAGTACGAGTTGTGATGTGAAATATGTTGTGTAAGAAATCGTGCGCTTGCATGGAGTCCCTGTGAGCATCGTATCTGATCGTGATACAGGTTCACATCTCAGTTCTGGAAGAGTCTGCAGACCAATCCTGGTACCGGTCTGAAGTTCAGCACTGCGTATCACCCACATACGGATGGCCAGTCAGAACGGACCATTCAGATACTAGAGGACATGCTGAGAGCTTGCATGCTAGATTTCAAGGGTTCGTGGGAGGATCATCTACACCTGGTGGAGTTCTCCTACAACAACAACTATCAGGCGAGCATTGGCATGGCACCATTTAATGCTCTCTACGGGAGGAAGTGTCGTTCGTCCCTGAGCTAGGACAACGTTGGGGATAGAGAGATATTGGGACCGGAGTTGATTGTCGAAGCTGTGGACGTTGTTTGAGATATCAGGGACAAGCTTTGGATTGCTCAGGACCGTTATAAGCATTGGGCTGATGCAAAACGGCGTCCTCTGGAGTTCCAGCCGGAAGACCACATTTTCCTGAAAATTTCCCCGAATCGTGGAGTGATTCGCTTTGGGAAACGTGGCAAGCTCAGCCCGAGATACATCGGACCCTTCGATGTTCTGGAGAGAGTTGGCGAGGTAGCCTACCGCTTAGCCTTGCCACCATCTTTGGAAGGTGTTCACGATGTCTTCCATGTGTCTCAGCTCTGTCGGTACATCAGCGATCCATCTCACGCTGTTGACTACTCTGAGATCACCGTCCGTCCAGATCTAACGTATGAACAGCAGCCAGTGCAGATTCTTGACAGACATCAGAAGACACTCCGGGACAAGACTGTCGATCTTGTTAGAGTGATGTGGCGACATGGCTCGCCAGGAGAGTCCACCTGGGAGAGAGAAGATGATATGAGAGAGTGTTACCCACATCTGTTCCCTGACATGTGATTTTTAGGAATTCCGAGGGCGGAATTTTCTTTAAAATGGGTAGGATGTAACGACCACTGTCCGGTGATGCGTACTTTAGCGCGTATGTTGTTGTGGTGTGTATCTTGTTATCGATTGCATATCTTCTTTTCGCTTTTGGTTTTATTGTTATTGTCCCATAGTTCAAACGCGTAACCGGACCCTGTATCTACGTCCCTCTCGGAGGCGTGATCGTCCCAACATCTTGCTTATAATTTTTGGACGCCTAGAAAGGAAGTTATTATTAATAGGACTATTAATATTTATATTATTCTTAACGGGATATATATATATATATATATATATATATATATATATATATATATATATATATATATATATATATATAACTCAATGTTTGAAAAGTTTCATATCGACAACAACGGATCGTTTTAAAAAAAACAATGCCTAGGTACTATGTCTATAACATACAATAGGCAGTTATCATGCTGTTGTCTTTTCTTAAGCAAACAAATCAAATTTTAAAATCCGAAAACAGATCCTAACCCCCCAACTTATTTTTCCCCTTGACCCGTTCTCCCCTCACCCCGTACTCTCCCCACCCACGTGAAATCGTCCCCACCCTTTTCAAACCTAACCTAAGAGAACCTGACGGCTAAAACTTTTGGCAGCCGGCTATACCCTATTTTTCTCCAGGCAAGCAGAACAAAACCCAGGCCCCATGTTATAAAAGAACCCTAGTTTTTTTATCATTTAACCTACTCACAGCCGCCCCTATAGCCCTCCTCCACGCAAATAAACCCCAGGCCGTGTTTTCCTTCTCCTCTCCCTCTCCTCCTCCTTCTTCCCCAAGGCCGAGTTCTTTTCTCCTCCTTCTTCTGTCACGCAACAAGCCCCCCCACGCAAACCACAGCCCGACCTCCCATCTACACGCAAGAAAACCCCCCACGTCGGCCTCTTCTTCTTTCCTCCCCATAAACCGCACCAAGGCCGAACTTCTTCTTCTTCTTCTCAAACCCGCAATCATCTCCCAAGCCCTCCGGCAGCCACGCAACAGGCCGCAGCCTCCTCAGTCCACGTAAAAAGCTCCCACAGCCGCAACCCCATCTTCCCAGCTCACGGTAAAGCCCCAGCCGTGACTTCTTCTTCCTCACAGCCCGTGCTTCCATCCAACCACTGAGATCTGACGTCGACAGCCCCCGGAACTAGTTGACAACCTTTGTCCATCGCCTACTCGATGCCGCAACAAGTTCGGAGCGTGAACGTCGAAGTTTCAGCACCGTACGCGTCGTCGTTGCTCGTAGTCGTCATCCAATCCCTCGCTTCACTTCAGGTTGGTAGATCTACCCCTATAACTCCTAACACACACCGTAAAGTAGAGAAACCTAATAAAGCATGTTGATTAGACGTCGTAGGGGCTTTTTGAAATCTGACCTGAACTGAAAAACACAATTTCTGATTTTATACTATGCCAACACAGCGAACCAAACCCTCCACAGCGTAGTACTCGTTGAGACGATTCCAACGACACCAAGAACGTCGAAAACAGGCGAGTATATGATTTGTTATGATTTTTAGAAGTTTCGGCAAGTTTACGCCGCCTTCATGTATTGCTGGATAACTTGAAATTTTGACGTGAAATGACGTAGGAAAGTGACACTATAATGACCAGGACAAAATTTGGGATCCAACGGTATATCATACGATATATCCCCATTTTAAACACTAAGAGAAAAAAAATCATTTCTGTAGCAAGTTGAACAAAAAGGACGTATTCGTCATTATTTGAAATTACGAAAACGGTCGTTCGACCCGTTTCCGCTTTGTAGAACTGTCACTATAAAACTTTAATATTGTTAACAGTAAAATTCAGTGAGTCCTGACATGTTTAACAATATGGACATCGTGAAATCGTGCACCTCGAAGGCGGTATCGTGATATCGTGATGTCGTGTGAGTCGATTAGGTCGGCTCGTGTTCCGGTAAAACTTCTGGGTGGGATTAGGGTTGAGCAGCCACTAGGCGTATGAATGGTACTCTCCTCAAGAGCACCACCCGCACGCGGTGGGTTAGCGTCAATCACGGTAAGCCCCAGTGAGAGGAACGGCCTTCTCATCACGACCTACAGGCGTGAACCCTAGATTAGAATGCTAACACTTGACATGAAAAACTTGAAACGCTAACTTGGTCATCTTGAAATTGAAATGCTATTGAACTCAGAGTAATCTTAACCTTAATCTTACAACCGTCTAGAACTGCATGCTAGGACTGTTCGTTTCCGTTTCTATGAGTTGTTAAATGTTAAATTGCTGCAGTCACTTTTCTTCAATTATTAATACTTTTAAAATTCATATATCTGTCATATACTTCGCCTTGGGATGCTAACCTCTTCTTACAGACCCCTAGCTGACATACATTCATGTTTGTGGATGTATGTCAGGTTCAGAGCTTGAGTACCAGGAGGACCAGTACGAGACGCCAGAGTTGGAGAGTCAAGAGTTCGCACCTGACGCAGTGCCTCTCCCAGCAGAGGACTAGTGGACCCCGACACTTTACTGCTTTCCTAGTTTCCTTTTCAGTCGTCGTAGTTACTTTCGTGTACGTTCTTTTCTTGTTGCTACTTTTAGCCCAGCTGTGGCTTGTTAAACTCTGTGTACGAACATTATTTCTGGATGTGGCTTTATCTTTTCTGGATATGTTTGTGATTGTTCTGAATGGTAGTTGCAAGGACCTCATCTGTGTTTTTATCACAGACGCTTATTGAACTCGAGCTTCACCGCTCCAGTTCAAGCGGACCGCATAACGCTCTCGCTTCCGGTGTCTTTTGGGAAGCGGGGCGTTACAGTGATTGTAGCTGTCAGGTGCAGGTCGGATAGGGTCAATAATAGGGAGATTCGGGTGCGGTTCGTGAGTCCACCCTGCAAGGCACGGGTCCCGGGACATGAGGAAAGGGTTTGTTCGCCAGGGGACAATGAAGATGGGGTCTACGCCCGCTCCTTTGAGTCGGGGCTTCGCTTCCCGCTCCACCCCTATCTCCTCCACATACTGAATTTCCTAGAGTTACCGATTTTTTCCTTGATGCCCCGCTCCTGGGGTTTGCTAGTGGGGTTCATCGTCTTATGCCTCACTTGCTCCCTGAGTCCATCCCTGGATATGTTCCAGCACTTCTTCGTAGTTCGAAAGAGGAGAATGTACCACTGTGTCTGCGCGAGGCAGGGACAGGAGCTCATCCTCGGGGTGCCTGCCGATGTTGGTAGGTGTATGGAGGATTTTGCCTTTGTTATGATGCCGGTCGACACAGTGTTGATGTCAAACTGGGGGGCGCGGAACCCCCTAGTGAATGAAAGGGTGAAGCTAACCGGTGATGACCTGGCGAAGGCGCAGATTTTAGCGGACTACCCGAGGTACATCGCCAGCTGGCGAGCTTGACTCAGGACGATCGGCTCAGTTAGGATTATTGGCCCCAAGGTAGTTTGAGTCTGGCTGGCCTTTATGCAAGCTTACCATGATCTTTCCCTTCTTCGCAGGTGAGGACGCAATGCAAGCACCGGGGGTGGTATCGAGGGTAGCCAGGGCATCAGTGGCAGAGAGTGTCGATCCTCACGAGAAGGGTAAGAAAGTGATGGGCGAAGAGGGACCTCGAAAGCAGGGGTGAAGTCTCGGGCGAGGAGGGGGTGAACCAAAGACGAAAGACGTCTGAATCGGGTGCTTCTTCTGGTTGAGCCAGTGAGGGCCTCTTCGAGGCTCTACCCGTTCGGGGAAAGATCCCCCTGGATCATACGCGGATGTCCGAGGTGGTTGAGCCTTGCAAGGCGCCCTCGGTCCAGAAGTGGCTATATGGGATCCCCATGTGGGACATGGGAAGGGCGATGAATCCGAGTTGCGAGAGCGCTCTTATTCGTTTCAAGAGGACCAAGGCTAAGGTCGAGACGTTACCAAGCGAGAGTTTTCATCGGCTGAAATATCGGATAGGCCGTGATAAGTCGATATTCGAGGATACTGAGGTGGCAGCGCGTCTAGCAGAGTATTGCATGCTACCGCGCGATCGGGAGTCCCTGATCTGTGTGGGGGCAGAGCGGCTGTGCGGCTCTGCGGTGTGGCACGCTATACAGGCAGGTCGAATTACCTGTCTTGCCTTCCAATTTTTCTTCGTTTGTGCCTGACTGAGTAGGGTCTTCTTGTAGATGGTCACGGCTATGGTGGCCCTACAGCGCCGAACTCCGATGGCCGCCACGAAGGCGACTCTCGACAGGGTGAGGACTGATCTCGCTGACGTCAGGGAGAAGCAGAGGGAGAAGGATGCAGAGTAGGAGAAGGTTGCGATGGCCTACCAAGTCGAGAAGGCGCAGGTCGTGTATTTCGACTCGTCGAAGGCTACAATCGAGCGTCAACTCTTGGAGGGGTCTCAGGAGCGGGCCGATATCCTGGTGAAGCATGCCGAGGAGATGGCTAGCAAGAAGAGGGTGATCGAGCTGTAGGCGGGGCAGATAGCTGATCTGAAGAAGACCATCGAAGCGGAGAGGAGGGAGAAAGGTATCTTGAGGAAGCAGCTGGAGGAGAGGTGGGGGGTCGAGTGCGAAGTGATCGAAGCCACTATTCGCCGTTACCACGACGAGCACGTTGTCCCGATGCTGTGGGAGGTGAGGGAGGAGGGAGTTCCCCAGGTGGCGAGGGACATGGGGGTTCGGCCGGATGAGAGGCGACGACGCTGAGGACTTAGAGTAGGAGAGAGTTGTCTATTTTTTGTACGGCCGGCCGATTTAATGTTGTATTCCCCGCAGGCTCCGTGAATAGCCTCGCCATTTAGAATAAATGGGTTGGGTTGATCTTGTCTTGGTTTCTTCTTTATCTTGTTGGGTGTGTGGATTGCTTGCTTGCCTGTAAGGTTATAATTGCCTCCAACATCCGTCTGTCCACGAGTGCTAAGTCATGGGGAGAGGGATGTTGAGACAAAGTATGTTGACGGCATATGTAGAGCTCGGGGCAAACTGGCGAACTCCCTGGTCGACACTGAAGAGGTGATGTCCAATGTCCCTGGCCGTCGTAAAGCTGGCGGGGCCCTTCCTAGGCCTGGGTGGGGCAAGAGGCAGGAATTGAAGTTATTCTGACTTGGCCTAATCATTTCGTTTGGAAAGA
>JAULAV010002214.1:0-26175 GCA_030789695.1 Scilla litardierei | reverse complement strand
GAATTGATTGAAAGTGTGAAGAAGATCCATAATACCTCTGAATGACTTGGTATTTGCACGACAAAACACCAAAAGATCATCTGCAAATAGCAGATGGGAAATAGATCCAGATCACCGCATAGGTTGCATAGACTTTACAGATTCAGCTTTTGCCATCAATAAAGAAAATGCTTCTATAATCAACACAAAAAGATAAGGTGATAGTGGATCCCCTTGCCTTAAGCCCTTTGTGGAAGTGAAATACCCTTCAGGTGCCCCCTCAATTAAAACAGAAAAAGAAGGGGTATTAATGCAATTTGAAATCCAGTTAATAAATCTATCCCTGAACCCCATTTGATAAAGCATGTAACTGACAAATTTTATATTGACACTATCAAATGCCTTACGGATATCCAATTTGATGCAAGCCCTAGCCCCCATAGGATTACTGAAATCTCGGATTTGTTCATGGGCTATAAGTGTACATTCAGCTAGTAACATGTCCTTTAAGAAAGCAGCCTGGTTTGGGGAGATTAATTCACAGATGGCCATCATCAACCTGTTACAAAGGACTTTGCTAATGATTTTGTAGATTACATTACAGCATGATATTGGTCTGTAATCTCCCAAACCAGTAGCCTTAGCATTTTTAGGGATCAGGGTCAGAAAGGTATGATTTATTTGTCTAAGAATATAACCTGATTGGAAGGAGGAGGAAATTGCCGCAGTAACATCCTCTCCAATAATACCCCAACAATTCTGATAACAGAAAGCATTGAACCCGTCTGGCCCCGGTGCCTTATCCTTTCCCAGCTGAAAGGTAGCACATTTAATCTCCTCAGCAGTAATATTTCTGTCCATCCAAATGGCAGCCTCAGGAGATAGTTTCCGTTTAGGAACAATAGAAGGGAAGGTAGTCCTGTAATTATATTGATTGTACAATTCCTGATAGTATTGAGGAGCCTCGGTCCGTAAGTTAGTAAGAGCTTCATTCCTATCACCATTAGCAGAAACCAGGTGACAAAGACTATTGTAACAGAGACGAGTCTTCATTGCTGAATAAAAGAACTTCGAGTTCCTATCACCCAAAGTGATCCAATTCTGTCTACTTTTTTGCCTCAAGTCAGCTTCCTCCACATCCAAAGCATTTGCAAGATTATTGGATGCCATTTTCTCTAATTGTTGGATATGAATATATGCATTCAATCTTGGGTCATTATGAATATCCTCCAACTTCCTTCTACACAAATTAACATTGACACCCTCCCTCTGAACAACAGACCATTTTTTAAGTTCAAGCTTCAGCAATTTTAATTTTTCCACAAGCCTCTTCATAGGCGATCCCACTGTATTAATTTGCCAAAATGCAAAGATCAAATCATAAAAACCTGGAAGAGAAACCCAAGAATTGGAGAACCTGAATGGTCTTGGGGCTTGAATAAGTTAAGGATGAAGATATACAGTCATTGGATTATGATCACTTGTGCCAGGATCCGATTATTCACTGAAGGAATTTGATAGGACCTGGAAATAAGAATCATTTGCAAGTGCAGGTCGAGACGGGCAACTATCCGATCAGGCCCAATGCGTCTGTTATTCCAGGTGAACAAGCACCCCTTACTTTTCAAATCAGATAGCCCACAACTGCAAATAGCTGCATTAAAAGAATCCATTGCAACCGAGTCAACCAATCTACCTCCTACCTTCGCATTTGAACTGCGCACGCAATTGAAATCGACGCCAACTAACCAAGGCATTGACTGAATAGTAACTGAGTCCGCAACTAGATGATTCCAGAGAGCTAATCGAGAATTAGCATTATTCAACCCATACACTGCAGTGAGGACTAAGGTGAAGCCCCAGAATTGGAGAGTGTGCACGAAATGTGTTGCTCGGATGCTGAAATAAGAGCACAATTCCAAGACAAGATATGATAAAAAATAATAATTCGACCACCCTTACATATGCTCCTGTTATCAACACTTAGCCAATCCTTTCCAAAGCATTTAATGATCCTTTCAGAGTTGTTAATCTCCACTTTAGTTTCAAGCAAGCACACAACAGATGGTTTGATGCTTCGCAATTTTTGCTTCAAATCAGCTCGACGAATAGGGTTGTTTAGACCCCTAGTGTTCCAAAATAAAATAGTCATTAATCAAGATTTGGGGGGTGCAAGTACTACCTACAATGCGTGTGCTACGCCGGGCAGATTTCGGAGAAGATGGAACAGATTTTGTCTTTTGTTTGGCGAGAGTTGCTTTGAGTGCCACATGCTCATTTGTCCATTCTGGAACCGCGACAGTCCAGACTTTGGGAACGTCAGGGGCTAGAGGCGGAATAGCGGTGCTGGAATCTGCCACAGAAATTTGAGGGTCTTCTACAGGAATTTGAATTGGCGACTGCATCTCCAAAGTCCCTTCTACCGACTCAGACAGCAGAGCGTCTTCGGAATTTAATTTGGTCTCCAGGGTCCCCACATTCACCTTTGAAGTTGGAATATCTATAGGCTCCTGCACATACACAGTTGGTCTCGGCTCCTGTACAACATTAGAACCCGGTTCTAAAGAGATATGACCCTCCTTTATTTTATTGCTTTGCATACTAACAACCTCAGATTGAGTAGCTCCAAGATTAATAGCCTTTTAAATATTAATCGACGGAGGGTCAGAAACATTCTGACTAGAACTACCCGAGGATTCCCCTGGTAAAATATCAATGGGAGGGACAACAGGTTGTGCTAGGGATTCTGCCATGGGTTTTTGGATCGAAGAGGGCTCTTTCTCCTTTGCCTTGATTGAGCAATGAGTATTCAAGTGACCAAAACTTGAGCACGAAATACAACGGGGAGGCTCTCCTTCGTATTTTACCATGACCAAAACTATTGTACCATCATCCAGTTCCACAATCACATTTCTTGCCAATGGTTTGCTTGCTTCTACTTCAACCAAACACCTTGCGTACATTATTTTGCTCAAAGTTGCAGTACCACGATCAAAACAAATCGGTGTACCTACACCACTCGCCACCATATTTAAGATGTCCTTAGACCACATGTGGAGAGGAAGATTGTGGAGTTGTATCCACACTGGAACTGCAGTGAGAAAATCACGGTCATGTTTAACTAACGGGCTCCAGCGCTGCAGGACTACTAGACGCCCGTCAAAAAGCTATGGACCCCTGTGGAGGATATTGTCACAGTCTTTTTCCTTTTCAAAATAGAAGTAGAAAACCCCATTCTCCTTATTGTAAATCTGAAGACCCCCATTTAGCTTCCATAGCCTGTCAGTCCACGCCTTGATTTGTCCATAGTACGGAATATCTCCCAAGACATACCCCACCAGTGAATACTTCCATCTAGCTATCCCCCCTTCCAATTGGGCATTTGAGATTTTCACCTTAGCAACACCATTCTCTACTCCGGCTGGTGGAATTAGAGACATTATAAGTGGATCATCATACTTCTGACGTTGGGCGCAGACATCTAACCAAGATTCCCCCCCCCCCTCTGGATTAATACGGATAGATGTCAATGGCCTTAAAGGAATTTTACCAAACACTTGATGGGCATGGTTAGAATGGCCATCAGCTTGTTGAATCCTCCTCACAGGTACTCGACTTCTATCTCTAAATCGGTTAAAATTCAAATTTTGATTGCTGACAGCAGATCTCGAAGGGATTTGACCTCTTACCCCTCCCGCAGAATAACCCCGATGATCCTGTGCCTTGGCCGCCCTCTTCTTCGCGTAGTCCACCGTTTGCCAACCCTCAGCAGGCATCTTCGTTTTATCCCCATCGGATTGTGGAACTGGATCATCACGTGCTCCCACAGAATTGATCACCTTAACATTTGATTTTTGGCCGCCGTCTTCTCGAGCGAAAGCAGACTCGCTCCTAGGTTGAGCTCCATAAAAATCGGACATCCCTCAATTTTCATATATATATATATATGAAAATTGAGTTATTTGTGATCAACTTTAGCACTTTCGCCTATTAGTTGTTTGGCAGTCTTAACTGGATTCTAGCAGCACGGATGTGTGTGTGTGTGTGTGTGTGTGTGTGTGTGATACTTCTTCTGGGATATAAATAAACGATATTTGGTAAAATTTCCTAAGTAGTGAAATTAATTTGTGTGGATGAAAAATAGATCTAGCTAATTTCACATGTGCAATGTTGAGAAGGCATATAGTTTTGACAACTTAAAGCGAGAAGGGATGATATAGTGATGATCTTTGTAAATAATGAAGCATAAGCAGATATATGCATATAAGAGAAAAATGTACTTAATCGATATGATAATGTGAACATCAAAAAACTGGACCATATTACCCATCAAGCTCGATTGTGAAGGCAAGTCATCTCCACACGAATAAGACATAAGGTGTTACACTCCAACTAGCATCATCGATGCTTGATAAAGATTAATCATGATCCTTTGATTAATCAAAAAAATGTAGACGATGACACCTAACCAAGATTAAATGTGACGATATGATTCATCTCCTTAAATTGAGTGTTAATGGTCCTCGGTCACTGCATACCACAATAGCTTGAGTATATTACACAAAGTCAGATGTGTGTTGGCTGTTGAGGCAAAGCTCAGCACCCAAAGACAGGACCTTTTGAGGGAAGGAGGAGAGAACAAGGAAGAATCTATGAAAAAACAAGTGTGCAGGAAACTGCAACAACTGTGTTCATTTTACACTATATCTGTGTACATCGTGCCTTAACTGTGTTCACAATGAACTATAACTGTGTTCACAAAACTGTGAACTCAAATTTGAGAGAATGGAGCAGAACGATTATTTCAGGGATTTTCTCACGAATTTCAGACAAAGCTGAAGTTTTTTTTTCTTCTTCTTGGATATTTTTTTGATGATTTTCTTCTTCTTCTGAGATCAGAGATCAGAGGTCTCTCTCTCTCTTGTTTTAATTACATACACATCATTTTCACTTCTACAGCCTTATAGTGCCCATACCTACAACCATGCCATGTCAAGGGGTTACATCAACAAGTACAAGTATTTACTACATCAGACAAAATACAAATCTCAAGGGACTTGTTATGCACACAACTGATCTCCTTTTTGCTCAGCAGCTGAACACACATGTTCACATCTTGGACACACTTGCCTTTACGGCTGTAAACACTTGTTCACAACCTGAACATACTTATCTTGCTTTGTATACAGCTGATCTCCTTTTCTTCAACAGCTGTACACACTTGTTCTCATCTTGAACATACTTATGTAACTGGCTGAACACACATATTAAATAGCCAAACATACTTCAGTCTGAATTAACACCAACATATCCTCCCTTTAATTCAGACTGGGTCAAAGCCCAAGCTCATTTCTGAATTTGATGAATTGTTTGATGTCCAAAGCTTTTGTAAACCCATCAGCTAGTTGATCAAATGACTTGCAATGTTGAATCACAATTGCTTTTTCAGAAATCAATTCTCTTATGAAGTGATACCTTGTATCAATATGCTTGGTTCTTCCTTGATTGATGAAATTTTTTGCAAGATGGATTGTAGACTTGTTATCACAAAAAATAACAGTACCTTCACTTTGATCTTGCTTCAGATCTTCCAGAATCCTCTTCATCCATACTACTTGACATGATGTATAGGACAATGCCATATACTCAGCTTCTGTTGTGGAGAGAGCAACTGAATTCTATCTTTTGGTGCCCCATGTGATACATGATTTTCCTAGTAATAATGTATATCCTGTCAAACTCTTTCTATCTTCTTCACTGCTTCCCCAATCATTGTCTGAATATGCTATCAGCTTGGAATCTTCATCTCTGCCATAAAACAGACCAAGTCTTTGGTTTTTGCAATATATCTCAGTACTCTTTTGGCTGCTGTCATGTAAATCTCATTAGGCTTATGCATAACTCTTGACAATTGATTTACAGCAGATGACAGATCTGGTCTTGTGTGTGCCAGATACATCAAACCTCCCACTATACTTGTGAAATGCTTCTCATTTACTCCAGCAAAAGAATCATCTACTATAAGCTTTTCTTTGGGATTGAAAGGGGTTTCCACAAATTTGCAATTTGCCATTTTTAGTCTGTTCAGCATAGATTGAGCATACTTCTGCTGAGACACATGTATTCCATGCTCTGTTTGTTTGATTTCTAGTCCCAAGAAGTAGTGCAGCTTTCTTAAATCACTCATTTCAAATTCATGCTCCATTCGTCTTTTAAATTTGTCAAGCCAAGACTCTTCATTGTTGGTATAAATAATGTCATCCACATAGAGACATAAAGCTAGAAAATTACCATTTTCTGACTCGATATAGAGTGTAGCTTCAGAGTCACTCCTTGTATATCCTTGTTTGATCAGGAATTCATGTATTCTTTGGTACCATGCTCTAGGAGCTTGCTTCAATCCATACATGGCTTTGTGAATTTTATAGACTTTTGAGCTCTGATTCTCTAACAAATCCTGGAGGCTGTTTCACATAAATTTCTTCATGTAATGCACCATTCAGAAATGCTGATTTCACATCCAGCTGTCTAACTTCCCATCCTTTGGAGGCTGAAACTGCAAGCAAGGTTCTTATAGTTTCATATCTGGCAACTGGTGCAAAAGTATCTTCATAATCTTCTCCATAGACCTGAGTGAATCCTCTAGCCATAAGCCTTGCCTTTAGCTTGTTTATGGGGCCATCAGTGTTGTATTTAGTCTTATACAACAGCTTAACATCCACTGCCTTCTTTCCTTGTGGTAGCTCACACAAAGCTCCATGTTTTGTTCTTCTCAATGGCATTAATCTCCTCTTGCATGGCTGTCCTCCATTCATCTTCAGTACAAGCTTCATTAAATCTGCAGGTTCTGAAGTAAAACAAGCAAATAGTTCATAAGTCTCATTATAGATACTCCCAATAATCTTGTTCTCACATTCTGATTTTCACTTGGAGAATTTGAGGAACTGCTGCTGGAACTACTAGCATGTGAACTACTATTTGTAGCATCTGAACTGTCATTTGTTGAATGTAAACTGTGATTTGTGGTACTTGAGCTATGATTTGTATCTGGATGATCTGCTTCAGTCAATGCATCCACTTCCAACCTGTTGTAGTCTACCACAGTTGGTTCCTTTCCATTCCATTCCCATGCTTCAGTTTCAATGAACTCCACATCTTTGCTAGTAATCACACTTCTTGTATTTGGATCATAAATTTTATAGGCTTTGGATTCAATGCTATAGCCTATAAAGATTCCCTTCCTGCTTGTATCATCAAGCTTTCCTCTTGCATTGGCAGGCTTCAACACATAAGCTTTGCAACCAAACACCTTCATGTTGGTAACTTTGGGCTTGTCTCCATTCAGTGCTTCATAAGGAGTCTTATTCTTCAAAGCTGAAGTGGGACTTCTGTTTATGACAAATACAGCTGTTGCACATGCTTCTGCCCAAAACTCAAGAGGCATCTTCTTATCCTTCATAACACTCCATGCTAACTCCATAATCACTCTATTCTTCCTTTCAGCAACACCATTTTGATGAGGTGTGTAACTTGCTGTCAATTGTCTCATTATGCCATTTTCTTCATAGAAAGCATTAAACTCTCTGCTGAAAAATTCTCCACCTCTATCTGATCCGAGAGTGCCAATTTTGCTTGCCAACTTCCCTTCAGCTTCATATTAAAACTTTTTGAAGAAACTCAAGGCTTGAGACTTTTCTGCAAGGAAATAAATCCAGCGTATCTACTGAAATCATCCACAACTATCATGAAGTATTTTGATCCACCAAGGGAATTAACAGACATTGGGCCACACAGGTTAGTATGAACCAATTCCAATGGTCTTGAAGCTCTCCAATTTGAATGTGAAGGGGCTTTCTTCTTCTGTTGCTTGCCTAAAATACAAGCTTCACATTCATGCTTCCCTTTTCCTTGCTTTAGGGATGGCAAACCATACACTAGTTTCTTCTCAGATAATTCAACTAAGCTAGCCACATTGAAATGACAAAATCTTTTATGCCAAAGCTCTAATTCATCTTCAATTATGGTGCTTAGAAAATTGGTATTGTTAGGAGCAGCAAACATAATAGGAAACATCTTGTTCTTTGTCATTTTACTCATACAAACAAGTTTCCTCTTCTTCTTATCATATATCATGCATTGATCTTCATCAAATATAGCACAAAGGCCATTCTTCACTAATTGACCAACACTTATCAAAGTATGTTTTAGTTCAGGCACATATAGCACATCTTTAATTGATTTCCTCCCTTCATTAGTAAGCACAACAATGTCACCAATTCCTTCTACACTAGCTTTCTTATCATTGCTAAGTCTTACATATCTAGCATTGATAGGTTCAAAATTGATGAATAAAGTTTGCTTACTTGTCATGTGATTGCTGCAACCACTATCAAGATACCAAGTGAGGGAGTTGTGGACTGGAATATCATCAAATTTTGCCATGAACAAGTTATCAACTTTATGAGCTTCTTCTTCCACATAGTTGACTTGCTCCTTTCCCCTGTTTTCTCTGCTAGCTTGCTCCTTTCCTCTATTTTCTCTGCAATCATTCTCATAATGTCCATACTTCTGACATTACCGGCACTGTGGGGCTGTATTGTTTTTGAACCAACAGCTTTCAATTTTATGGCCAGTTCTTCCACAATGAGAGCACCCTTTCATCATGGGTTCTTTGGGCTTAAATTTTTCCTGAACTTCTGATCTAGGCTGATACATATGTTGTTTACCAGTTCTTCCACCTCTCCAATTACTTCTTCCTTTTCCTCCTCTGAAGTTATTTGAGCCATGATATCTTGCATAACCACCAAAGGGTTATCATTGCCAACTGGTGAATTTAGTGTCACTTTTGAGTGAAAGGCTTGGTTTATTCCTTCATCATCCTTGCCTCTATTGAGTCTATCCTCATGAGAAGAAAGTGAGGCTAGTAAATTACTTGAAGTATAAACAGAGAGATCTTTTGATTCTTCAATTGTTGCTGCTACAAAATCGAATTTTGGTATCAAGCTTCTCAAAACTTTCTCAACTAGCTTTTGCTCAGAAAGATCTTCACCCAATGACCTCATTTGATTAACAATAGCTGTGATCCTTGAAAAGAAGTCTTATATAGATTCAGATGGCTTCATTTTCATATTTTCGAAATCTTTTCTTAAAGTTTGAAGCTTTACAGTGATTACCTTTGCAGATCCAAGGAACTCCTTCTTCAAGATATCCCAAGCTTCTTTAGATCTTGAAGCATTCATGATCCTGGGAAAGATAGTCTTATCCACAGCTTGCTGAATCCAGTAGAGAGCTTTAGCATCCTTCTTGATCTTCTCTTTATGAGCATTCTTCTGAGCTTCTGTGGCTCCATCTGCCAAATCAGTAACACCATCTTCTACATGCTCCCCCACATCCTTGGAAATGAAGAAAGTTTTCATCTTGATGCTCCAATACTGGTAGTTGATCTTATTCTCCTTATTGCTCAAGATTGGAAGATGAGAAATAGATGATTGATCAGAATCCATGGTTTAATATCAACCTAAGGAGCTCTGATACCACTGTGTTGGATGTTGAGGCAAAGCTCAGCACCCAAAGACAAGAACTTTTGAGGGAAGGATGAGAGAACAAGAAAGAATCTGTGAAAAAATAAGTGTGCAGGAAACTGCAACAACTGTTTTCAGTTTACACTATATCTATGTACATCGTGCGCTTAACTGTGTTCACAATGAACTATAACTGTGTTCACAAAACTGTGAACTCAAATTTGAGAGAATGGAGAAGAACGATTTTTTCAGGGATTTTCTCATGAATTTCAGGCAAATCTGAAGTTTTTTTTCTTCTTCTTCTTGGATTTTTTTGATGATTTTTTTCTTCTTCTGAGATCAGAGATCAGAGGTCTCTCTCTCTCTTGTTTTAATTACATATACATCATTTTCACTTCTACAGCCTTACAGTGCCCATACCTACAACCATGCCCTGTCAAGGGGTTACATCAACAAGTACAAGTATTTACTACATCAGACAAAATACAAATCTCAAGCGACTTATTATGCACACAACTGATCTCCTTTTTTCTCAGCAGCTGAACACACATGTTCACATCTTGGACACACTTGGCTTTACGGCTGTACACACTTGTTCACAACCTGAACATACTTATCTTGCTTTATATACAGCTGATCTCCTTTTCTTCAATAGTTGTACACACTAGTTCTGATCTTGAACATACTTATGTAACTAGCTAAACACACATATTAAACAGCCAAACATACTTCAGTCTGAATTAACATCAACACTGTGCACATAAAAAATAGCAAATATGTGGAACCAATATTTAATTCAGATTATGAAACCGAAGAAAGAATGTGAAGATATGATTAATGTCCACATGAATAAGTCATAACGATCCAAAGAAAAATCAAATATGAAGATAAAATACACCTATATCTGAGTAAGTCATAATGATCCTTGGTACGAAGCTCTAATTGGATGTGATAACAATAAATATAGCTTGATCATGATACTTTTTTTATTGATCATAGTGTTAAAAGGAATTCACAAGAAAGCAAATTAATTTGATCTAAATCATCGGTACAATGTCAAATGTGCAATGTAGAGACAAAGGATAATATAATTTTCAAGTGAAATGTGAGATAATACGATAATGGTTCTTGTAAATCATGTATAAGCAAACATAAAGCTTATAAGGTAGATGATGAAAGTCTATCAATATGATGATGTGTAATAAGATACGGGACAATGTACATGTTGACAAATGGGCTATTCTGACCGGGCCCGGAAGAGCAAAGTCAACTATGACTGGTCAACCGGATTACTACGACCTTGGGGCCTCGGCCCAAGGATCTCACGGGCGGGCCGCGATTCTCCACCCATGACGAAGGCCCACTTCCTCAGTGGAGGAAATCGAGGCCCAAATCAAGGAAGCATCCGCCAAGTATGGCAACCATCCAAGGCCATCACTCTCTAGCCATCATGGCTCGGCTTAATGGCTCAGCTTAATGGCCCGACTTAAATGGCCTTCACTCAATAGCCATCATGGCTCGGCTTAATGGCTCGGCTTAATGGCCCGACTTAAATGGCCATCACTCTCCAGCCATCAAGGCCCGCCAAATATGGCAACCGCCCGAGTCCATCACTCCAGCCATCATGGCCACCTTCAGGACATTCATCTCCTCATCAAGATGGGCGCAATTAGTGGAGGTCAAAACTTCCCACATTTGCACGTCCCCATGAATGATGGCCATGATGTCACATCATGGCACATTATGAGGACGAGTCACCTATATGAAGGGAGGATGGTCATCATCACCAAATGGGGGGCTTCACGATCTACAACGGAGGTATCACCAACTCCATCTCACACCTTCTTCCGCCTTTACATATTTCTCCTCCATAGCTCGGCTCGAGGATGGGGGCTCGGTCTCTCCGTGAACCGAGCCCGATCCCACCGAGCATCCCTCAGACAAGATCTGACTTTGGCATCGGAGGGGATTTGGTCGGAACCAAGGTCCGACCTCCCTGACGAGCTCTTTCGTCCATTCAGGTCCAGGAGATCCTGCGGCACCGAGGCTACCCCTCAGCGTCATCACAGCCGGAGCCGAGCACCCTCGTCCCCGAGCCCGTTCGCCTCCACCACCAGAAGATAGTCGCTCTGTCGAGGCCACCCCTCGACGCCAGGAGAGATCGAGGCCGAGCGCATCCATCCGAGCCGAGGCTTCCCCTCAGATCCATGCCGGCCGCGCATCAAGCGAGACAATCGAGGCTACCCCTCGTCGTCCGACCGTCCGAGGCCGAGCACCTCTCACCGGGCCGAGGCTTCCCCTCAGCTCCACGCCGGCCGCGCATCAAGCGAGACGACCGAGGCTACCCCTCGTCGTCCGACCGTCCGAGGCCGAGCACCTCTCACCGGGCCGAGGCTTCCCCTCCGCCCCCTAAAGGCAGAGGATCCAGACCCGGCCCAGCTGATTCTGCGTCAACTACATCTCCGATTCGCGTCGCGTCTACGTGCGCTCGACGCGCCCAAGGGACCTTAATCGGCCCCTTGACCACGTTGACCGGGCAGTCCACGGTCAACGCTTCTGTAGTGAGAAAACACTCTGAAACATCTGGCGCCGTCTGTGGGAACGAGTCAACACTCACGTCATCAAACCACAATCGAGGACGACTCGTCTCCGCTAATCACATGCCCCAACAGCATAAGCACGCGAGGTTTGGGGGGAACCCAAAATTTTCAACATTTCCCGCTATTCGGTCAATGGGGAGGCATCTCAAGGCAACAACGTCTGAAAGAAGCCAACCCGCTTCTCCTCGACGGATCTTGCTGCCACTTTGCCACAGTCGGTATTCCGAGCGATCGGCCAAATCATCCAGGGGGATTTGGAGATCCAACCATGGCAGATGATCCCATCCGAGCTCTGTCCGAACGATCGACACATCATTGGCGGGAATTGATCGTCCTCCGGCCATCAACAGCCGCAATCGACCCATCTCGAGGTCGGAGACGGAGCAATCGACCCTCCTCCGATCATCAACAGCCGTAATCGACCCATCTCGAGGTCAGAAACGGTGCAATCGACCCTCCTCCGATCATCAACAGCCATAATCGACCCGCCTCGAGGTCGGAGACGGTGCAATCGACCCTCCTCCAATCATCAACAACCGCGGTCGACCGCCTCTAGAGCTCGCTCCCCTCGATCAAAGACCCCTTGGGTCGAATCGGGGCTCCGGTGTCCCGCCAAACTCGATCCGAGCCCCGCCTGAACCGGTGGCATCGGCCCAAGCCCTTACAAGACCGATCCGCACTCCTGATGGGTCGTACAGGCTTCGCCTCACTTCCCCAAGTTCGAGCGGAGCTTCTCCAAAGCTCGAACGGTGACGAAGGTGGTGCGAGCTCCGTCAGACTCCCACGAAGATCGAGCGTCGACAGGTGCTTCCCCCAGGCTCGAGCGGTGACGAAGCCACCCTCGAGCCCGACTCGAACCACCTGGGGGTCGAATCTGCTCCGACCAAGCTCGCCTAGACCGGATCTCCATCGATCGACCTTTCCCCCTGTGTCCTCCCTTCTGGCAGGATCAACCGGAGCTCACTCAACCATCAAGGAGCGACGACATTCAGAGGCACGTCGAGCTTCAACACCAACGACATCATCAACCTGATTCCGACATTCCACTAGGAGTCAAGGATGGACCAAGTCTTCCGAGCTTCGTCGGGGATCGAACGAGCATCCGATTCATTCTCTCGCTCGGTGAATTCCTCGGACATCACCATCTCTATTTGTTTTCTTCTCTGTGCCTCTCTGCTTTTGTTTGCCCCCTCTCATGCTTGTAGGCAGACTTGCGACAACGTGTGAGGCTTGGTGGGTCCCGATGCTTACTAGGCATAGCTATCCCTGCGTCATAACGAGCAGCGTTATCGAGTCGTGCAAAAGGATGGGAGAAGCAGGGCACTTGCTCGAACACATCTATGCTCGATGAAGAGACGGTGGGCCTTAGAAATGCTCAGCTTCCAGGCGTGTTGTGGCCTCTTGCCCAGACTACCGAGCTACACCGGCCCCCCGGATGACCAGATCCCTCTGCCAACCAAACCTAGCTCAAAACACCCACGGTAAAAAGTTTTCGTATCAATTGACGAATGATGCCCATCGTCGGAGCCCTGTCGAGGCCTGGGCCACGTCGGACCTGATCTGATCGGAGAGGAAGCCGGAGCCATGACAGAGCCCTGTCGTGACTCGATCTTCCCAAAGGATTCCATTCGAGCTCCCAATCTTCCAGCAGTCTGGGACATCCGTTCCTCCTCGCGATAAGCGCATGGGATCAACCAACGAGCCTCGACACGCCTCGGCCAAAGTCACAGCACAGCGCATGTTTCTTTGGCGAGTAATCATGGCCCTGCAACCTGGGGCTCCCTAGCTGAGCGTCTTCTTCGATCGACCTTCGTTCGATCCCCCCTCTCTGATTCCGATCCATCCCAGACTCCCCAAACGGAGTCTGCTAGCCTATCCCCATTCAAGCTTGCAGCGCCTCTCTTGCTCAAAGATGCCATCAAGATGCCATCATTTTCCCCCAATGGTATGGAAACTGAAGCAGCGATGCCGAACCTCCACCAACCAGACTGTGGCTGGAGCTGGAGCTGGAACTGGAGATACGATCCAGACAAACACTGGAGCTGGAGCTGGAGCTGGAGCGGGAGATACGATCCAGACAAAAGCTGGAGCTGGAGCTGGAGCTGGGGCTGGGGCTGGAGCGGGGGCTGGAGCGGGAGATACGATCCAGACAAAAGCTGGAGTTAGAGCTGGAGCTGAAGTTGGAAATGGAACTGGAGCTATGTCTAGACGAGGCCGACCCGTCCGAGAGGAGGCCGACCACACCAGTTCAACCGACCCAGGAGGAGGCCGGCCGGACAAGTCCAACCGCCTTGCCAAGCATCTGGGCCTCAACACCAACCTGCCATGCCGAGATCTCTTCACAAATCAGGCCGAGGCACCACCGTCTGAGTTCGAGCATCCAGACCGCTCCTCTGACCGTGCTACTGGGTCCCCCTTGCTGAAGTGCTCCTGCATCCACCCAAGCTGGACAAAGTAGTGGCAGAGCGCCACCATGGAATCTTCGAAAATATTCACAAGGTCCTCACCTCTTAGTCGGCCGTAAGTCGAGGGGCAACTCCCTTCGCCACCGAACGAACCTCCTTCGTCGGCCGTAAGTCGAGGGGCGACTCCCCTCGCCACCGGACGAACCTCCTTCGTCGGCCGTAAGTCGAGGGGCGAATCCCCTCGCCACCGCACGAACCTCCTTCGTCGGCCGTAAGTCGAGGGGCAACTCCCCTCGCCACCGAACGAACCTCCTTCGTCGGCCGTAAGTCGAGGGGCAGCTCCCCTCGCCACCGAACGAATCCCCTTCGTCGGCCGTAAGTCGATGGGCGACTCCCCTGCAACCAAACAAGTCTCGGACTGACGATCTATCGTCCCCAGCCAACTCTGCAAGACGGACCAAAGTTTTTGCAGCTTCTTCCCCATTATACTACATCTCCCGACCTCCACATCAACAATGGTAGAGCTCAGAAGATGGGGCTGTTGACAAATGGGCTATTCTGACCGGGCCCGGAAGAGCAAAGTCAACTATGACTGGTCAACCGGATTACTACGACCTTGGGTCCTCGGCCCAAGGATCTCACGGGCGGGCCGCGATTCTCCACCCATGACGAAGGCCCACTTCCTCAGTGGAGGAAATCGAGGCCCAAATCAAGGAAGCATCCGCCAAGTATGGCAACCATCCAAGGCCATCACTCTCTAGCCATCATGGCTCGGCTTAATGGCTCAGCTTAATGGCCCGACTTAAATAGCCTTCACTCAATAGCCATCATGGCTCGGCTTAATGGCTCAGCTTAATGGCCCGACTTAAATGGCCATCACTCTCCAGCCATCAAGGCCCGCCAAATATGGCAACCGCCCGAGTCCATCACTCCAGCCATCATGGCCACCTTCAGGACATTCATCTCCTCATCAAGATGGGCGCAATTAGTGGAGGTAAAAACTTCCCACATTTGCACGTCCCCATGAATGATGGCCATGATGTCACATCATGGCACATTATGAGGACGAGTCACCTATATGAGGGGAGGATGGTCATCATCACCAAATGGGGGGCTTCACGATCTACAACGGAGGTATCACCAACTCCATCTCACACCTTCTTCCGCCTTTACATATTTCTCCTCCATAGCTCGGCTCGAGGATGGGGGCTCGGTCTCTCCGTGAACCGAGCCCGATCCCACCGAGCATCCCTCAGACAAGATCTGACTTTGGCATCGGAGGGGATTTGGTCGGAACCAAGGTCCGACCTCCCTGACGAGCTCTTTCGTCCATTTAGGTCCAGGAGATCCTGCGGCACCGAGGCTACCCCTCAGCGTCATCACAGCCGGAGCCGAGCGCCCTCGTCCCCGAGCCCGTTCGTCTCCACCACCAGAAGATAGTCGCTCTGTCGAGGCCACCCCTCGACGCCAGGAGAGATCGAGGCCGAGCGCATCCATCCGAGCCGAGGCTTCCCCTCAGCTCCACGCCGGCCGCGCATCAAGCGAGACGATCGAGGCTACCCCTCGTCGTCCGACCGTCCGAGGCCGAGCACCTCTCACCGGGCCGAGGCTTCCCCTCAGCTCCACGCCAGCCGCGCATCAAGCGAGACGACCGAGGCTACCCCTCGTCGTCCGACCGTCCGAGGCCGAGCACCTCTCACCGGGCCGAGGCTTCCCCTCCGCCCCCCAAAGGCCGGGGATCCAGACCCGGCCCAGCTGATTCTGCGTCAACTACATCTCCGATTCGCGTCGCGTCTACGTGCGCTCGACGCGCCCAAGGGACCTTAATCGGCCCCTTGACCACGTTGACCGGGCAGTCCACGGTCAACGCTTCTGTAGTGAGAAAACACTCTGAAACAGTACCAAATGAGGATTAAATGCAAAGACAAGTCATAACGGTCCACTGTATCAAGCTCCAATTAGCACATCAATGATTAATGTATATTGATGATCACCCTTACGCAATATAAAATAAGAAATTTGTTTATATGTCCAAAGGTTCAAGATGTATCCAAGGCGAATAGATGATTAATCTGCATTATCCACTAAATCCACTTAAGATTAGTTCACTAAGTCAGCTACTAATACCCCCGTTTCTTTCCCCACCCGGGTATGGATCTTGAACTTCATATAATTATAATGAAATAGAAATTGCATTAAATATTTTATGTATGGTAACTAACCATTAAAGATTAAAAGTACATTTTCCTGAGGCCGGGTATCATGTTTCCATAAGTAAATTGGTCCCTGCTCCGTTATCTGCCAACTTGGCTCAAGCTCTAACCACTGCTCCATCTATTGGCTCTGTAGGATGAAATACTTATTTCCTTGAGTTCATCTAGGTGGATTCTTCAAATAGTCCTCCTATTTGGTTAAATGTCCAAAGTGTTACAGGCATGTTCACTGGGAAGCAAAATTGATATAGACCATAGCGCTAAGTCAAAAGCACAATATATGTCTATAACAATGTGATGATGGTGTTCATAGATTATAATGCATAAGCAAATATATGTTTATAACATAGATGCAGATACTTGATCAATATGATAATGTGTAGGCTAAATTCCAAGAAACCTTCTCAAAAATTCAAGTCATTTTGAAAGAACACCCCAAAAAAAAATTTCTGTGCTCAAAAACCCCAGTCCCTAACAACGACTAACGATGTTAGATTACTTTTTAAACAAAACAATTTTTAAACTTTTCTTCATGAACTACCCATCCCTTCAATGTTGAATAATTTTTTAAATATTAAATATCTAGCATATCATTATTTCAAAGAATTCACACCAATGAAGCGAGACATACATGCATACCTGAAGTTGCTCCAGCATTGCAAGTAAATTGGTTGAGAGAAAACGGAGGTCTTAACATTATTATAAACTTGAATCTAAAGCAAAACCAAACAGATATAAAAGTACTGGAATTGAATTGGTCAATTTTCAGTTCAATACATAACTCCAATTTTATACACAAAATTTGATGTAAACCCCGACATTAAAAATGAGCTAAACCCTAATTAAATGCTGAAATTTTTCATTTAGGACTTCAACGGTCAAAAGGATCATATTTCGGTGTTTTTAATTACTAGGGATAAACCCGAGCACACGACAGGGTCAATAGGGAGCTACAATCTCGAACATCAAGAATTTCGGAAACAAATCTACAGCTACAGGGTACAAGTAGGTTGACAGTCCAGACAAAACAGACATGGACCAGGAACAAATCAGCAAGCATCCGAAACCCCAAAACAATCCTCACAGCAAGTCAAGACCCCACATCTAGCAAGGGAAAAAACCGAAACCCAAAACGACCCAACAGTAACCCGAGACCCTGCAGCATGCAAGTGAATCAACCGAAACTCCAAACAACCCATCAGTAACCCAAGACCCCACCAGTAAGCAAGGAAGCCAACCCTATGACAACAATCAAGGGAACCAATCCCTTTTCCAAAATCATCATTTCCAACAAAATGATCCAATAAACAACCATTTCCCAACTTCCCAAGCAATTTATAAATCAAAAATACCAGAGTTTGGATTGAGATAACCTATTGTAAATCGAAGCCAACCCCCACTGATAATCCTTGCTCAAGCTCTGCCACCTTGCCGTTGAGCGGTTGTGGTTGCTCTATTGGGAAAAAGATGTGAACTTTGAAAAAGTTTTGCGCCCAAAAATGAAATCGAACACCTCAATCGGAAACTTGAACTTTTGGAATGAAAACAGAATTTTTGCAAGCATGAAAACCCATGAAAAATCGTTAAGAGAAGTTATAGAGATGGAAGAGAGCCGTTGGAAATATCATGGCAGGAGATCTTGGCCGATCGTGCACGTAACCGAAGGGAGATGGTGGCCGTCTTGTTTCTTCCGCAAGAGAGAGGGGGGAGAAGAGCGGCGAATCTGCACATGAGGAAGGCGTCGATTCAATTTGTGAAGGGTGAAGGGAAAAGGTAGGCTGAACGAAAGGGTTAGGATTTTGTTTTAAAGAAGAGGAAATAGTGGGCTAGGCCAAGCAACTAGAAAGAAGAGGGAAACAATAAAAAGAAAAGAAGGCAGAAGACAAGTGTGCAGTGGGCCAAATAGAAAGAAAAGAAGGAAAGAAGAAAATGAAAATGAAAATGAAAAAAAGAAAATGTGTTGGAAAATCTAGAGAGAAGAGTGACCATGGAAAATAGCCATGGTTCTACATCTACAATTTCATAAGGTATATGAAGGGACACATAGAAACCCAAGGTCTCCATTACTCCAATAAGTGGGGAGTAATGGAGGGATTAGTGGTGGGGAGGCCAGAGGCCTCCCTCACTCACAACACTCCCCCTTATCCATCCATTACATATGGTCTTAGCGCATAAAGCTAAAGGGGTGGATACTTCTGGATCCTGAGTAATCGTGTTTGCCTCGTTAAAACCTTAGCTGTGGAAAACCCAGTGGGAAAACCTAACCGCTTAAGGAAAAAGAGTGCAACACACAAGTTACTCCCCCTCATCCGTACAAGCTTCAGGCTTGTAGGTCTTTCAACTGTCATTAGAGGTGGACACTTCAAGGTCCAGAGTTAAATAAGGTTGCCTCATTAAAACCTTTGGCTATGGAAAACCCAATAGGAAAACCCATAGCTAAGGGAAAAAGAGTTATAACTCTACTATCAACTCCCTCTGATCTGTACAAACTTCAGGCTTGCAGATCTCTTATGTGATGGGAATCTAGTCCCACCCCAAGTGGTTTGTTTTGTTGATGATCACACCAAATGTTATTAAATTACTAATCATACTACTTAAGTGTGTAGGTTGTGCAATAAGATAATTGAAGCTCGAAACATACTTCGAGAAGAAGAACTTCAACCACACACATAGAAGATGAAGATGAATTTAGCTCGCAACTTCAAAGCTCAAGCACAAGAAGAGTTCAAAGATGAAGCTCAAAGAATGTGCTCAAGCTAAAGCTAAAGAGGAGCTCAAATTCAAGTGAAGCATATGCAACTAGCTCAAGCTCAACCATAGCTTCAAGATCTTCATAGAGTCTAGTGTGTGAGTTGGTTTTCATTTTCTTAGGATTATGTCAAAGCCAAGAAGAATTTGCACACACACAAAATGATTTTCTAAAATGTTTTTAAAACTCATTTTAAACTTATTTGAGAGCATTCTTTTCATAGAAGCTAAGTTTCAATTTGTAGTCAACTACAAACACCCAGTAGTTCACTACACTGATTTCTGTCTTCTACCAGAAAAGATAGTCTGGTAGTCGGCTACCTAAGTTAGGGAGTCGACTACCAGTAGTAGCAGATTTTCTCTGAGACATTCTGGGAGTCGACTACCAAAGTTAGGGAGTCGACTACCAGCTGTGCGACCAGAATTCCTTGATTCACTCTCTCATTTATTCTTTGCTTGATTTTTGGGCTGAAGTCAAACTTGATTTGAATCATTTTGAATTCTCCTTTGGCTCTATAAATAGAGACCCTATGAGAACATTTTTCTCACCAATTTACTCTTTAGCAAAATTCTTATTCTCTCAAAAGATCTCATCGTTCTCATCGCTCTCAAAGTTCTTCATAGCCAAATCGGGTTTTCAATTTCTGATCTTATTGCTTATATTCTTTTACAATTATTTTTAAGATCATTATTATTATTTGGCTATTGCAAATTGGTTTTCAAAATCCTTCTTTTTGATTTTTTATATTATCAAAGGATTTTTGAAACATTTAGATTCTAGATCACATCGAATAATTTCATATTCTTTGTGTGATCTAAGAACACATCTAGATTCTAGATCACATTGAATAAACTCATATTCTTTGTGTGATCTACAAATGATTTAAATTCTTTTAGCCACGTTAAGCACTATTGCAAATTTAATCTTGGCTATAGAATTATTGGGTGTAAAAACCAATCTCCACTAATTCATTGTGGTGTATTGGATTTGATTTTACTTGTAGTCCCTTGGTGATAAGGGTGATTGTAAATCCTTGTTGTAGGCAAGGTGTTTGTGAAAATTCCTCGGATTGTGAGGCAAGGTAAAGTCCTCGGGTTGTGAGGCAAGGGTAAAATACTAGACAAGTCTATGTGGTCGGAAATCCTAGTAAGGCTAGGTATTTGTATTGCTAAGGCAATAGTGGAAATCTCGTACCAGATTGGTTGGGGACTGGACGTACCCAGGGTTGTGGGGAACCAGGATAAAAATCCTTGTGTTTGCGTTTGATTCTCTCTGTGCTTGTTTATCTCTACTTTGTTTATCTTGATTCATTGAGTATTACATTTGTAACTCATTCATAATATATTACAAGATTAATTTCTGTATCTGCTTCTCTCTTATACTTCTGTGAAATCTTATAAATCTTCATTAAGTATTTATTTAACTGAGTTGTGCTTAATTTCCCTCTGGGAGTCGACTACTGTTCTTAGGGAGTCGACTACCAGAAGAGTTTTATCTCTGACTTATTTTTGAAGATTAATTAAGTTGATTAACAACCAAGCGTAGATCACTCTCCTTGGTTTCTTAGGCAACATTAGAAGGGTTTTAATTAACGATCGAAAAATTTTATTATTTGAACAACACTATTCAACCTCCCCTTCTAGCGTTGTTTGCCATCCACAGGATCCAACACTATGTATCTATACAGTCATTTCCTATTCGTCTATACATTCATCATGTTCTGAAAACAAATACAATCATCACTCATCTATACAAGTTTCACTCATATCTAGCGGCTACTGGAAAACAGTGGCACTCAGGAGTGATGCGCGCTTCGAAGTTTGGTAGATGACTCCATGTATGTATTCTTACTCAGTCTACACCCTGTCTGCAAGGTACTGCTGGACCTGGATGAACGTATTGTAGATAGGCTTTTTGGATGATGAGCTTCTCAGAATATGTAGACTTTTGGAGGATGATGCGTAGATCTTTAGGAGGTGGCCGACCATTTGTGCTTAGTCATCGCGATGGTCTGTAAACCTGCATGTGCGATATTTATTCCTTGGATGCTGATCCTTGACCCTTAGAAGTTGCACAGAAGCAGCTTATCCTTGGCCAGTGGTGCTTTCCAAGGCAGCACTGTATCTGGCTAACAGCTTTACTATCGACGTTCTATTAGAAACACGTGTAGTTGGCCAGATAAAGGAGTGTAACTAGTACATTAGAGCTAGGTTCTTCAGCACCTAGGATGTCCTCCCCCTCTTCCAGCGACTGGAAGGCGTCATAAATATGCATCCATTTTTAATAGATTACAAATGGACATCTTTCTTCATAAACTCCTGGTGTATGAGAAATATGATAGGTATAAAAGGATTCCACCACGAAAGTGTTTAATCTGTAAGCCGAGACAATACCTTGGTTTGCCTAGGTATTTCATTTCGAAGGTATGCTTAAGGCTATCAGATATATCAATGGTCTCTGCAGGAGATCCTATTAGATTTAAATCGTCCACATAGACAGCGACTAATACAAATCATGTCCATGTTCCTTTGATAAAGATACATGAGAGATTTCATTATTTAGGGAATCCGGAATCCTTGTTCAGCAAGGAATTCGATAATCTGTTATACCAAATTTTTCGTGATTGCGTAAGATCATATAATGATCTTTGAAGCCTTTACAGAGGAGACGTTCATACGTCTCTCTTTCATCTCTAGGGGTAGAGTATACCCTTCTGGAAGTTTCATATCGATCTCTATATCTATATAGCCGTATAGATATGCAGTCACAACGTCCATGAGTTGCATTTCTAAACTTTTCCAGAGACGTTTAGGCTTAGTATGAAAATAGGAAAATGATCACATTTCCTTCATTTCTTATTCTTATGAAAACCCAACTTATATTCCACAGGTTTTACACATTCAGGTGTTGGGACTAGTGGTCCAAAGACTTTGCTTTTCAAGAGTGAGTCTAGCTCTACTCTTATTGCCTCGTCCCACTTTGGCCAATCTATGCGTTTACGCTATAGAAAAGTGGGTTGAACGTCACCGTCGTATTCAGCGACGTGAACGGCAATATCGAAAATAAAATCATCGTCGACAACTGTGATGTATTTGTCCAGTACCTCTCCAATACGTACGTAATATAATGATGTTTCTCCTATTGTTTTCTCTGAAGGGGAAATCAGGAGGGGATAGGTCGCTGGTCTGAGCTTAGCATCATGTGGATGGATCATTTCAATATCTCCAAGAATCTTCCTCTTTCGAGGAAATTTATCTTTTAAACCTGGCGGGAGACCTCTTTTCAATTGAGGTATAGCCAATTCTGCTGCCGGTGAATTGCATCCATCTATGGGGATGTCAATCCTAGCTGGCGTGTTAGCAGCAGGGATGTGTGAACGAACAATCTTATGGTTTTCCGTGAATTTATCCGCCAATTGATATACTTTAGTCTGAATGTGAAGGATCTTCTGAATCTCATCTTCACACAGAAATAGTATGCAGATCTTAACGAGATTAGGACTTTTGTGTCCCATGATATGGTCTCAGAAGCTTTAGGCTTTTTTAGACTGTGTGCCTATTATAATAAGACTTTGCTCATCAAAATCACTGTTATCAAGATGTGGTGATATGTGGACATATATTAGCACATCCAAACACTCTCAAATGAGATATGTTTGGTAGTGAACCATAAGCAAGCGGCATCAGCAATAAGATATGGCCACAAGAGGGCCGTATCGTGATAAGTGATGCGGAATATAGTATGGCATATCCCTAAAAAGCCACATGCCACTGGGATTTCACAATGGACGTGAAATCCATTGGAGTCTCTTTATCAGAGACTGTTGATAACCCATTCGGAGTATGAACATGCTACAGGATGTTCAATTTCAGTGCCAGTTGATTGGCAGTAGTCTTGAAAGACCTGTGTAGTGAATTCACCCACATTATCAGCTTTTGAGAAAGCTAGGTTGCGGGTGAACAAAAAGGCATACATACGACCATCTAATAGATGCATCTATCAGTACATTGAAGTACTGAAATGGGCCACTTGCGGGGTGAATAGGCCCGCAAAGGTCACCGTGTATTCTCTTAATGAAGGCAAGAGACTCTAATCCCACTTTCAGGAGGGAAGGTCGCTCTATTAGTTTTCCCTTATGACAAAAGGGGACAATGAAACTCAACCTTTTGAAGAATCTTCAGGTTCTCCAAAAGATTCATTTGATGATGTGTCCATCATCGCTGATCCAGGGTGACCAAGTCTATTGTGCTAGAGTTGAAAACTCTGGCAATGAAAGGTACTTCTGGTGCTCGTCAAGTTGGCTTTATATAGGATGAATATCTGTAATGATTAGGACCCAACGGGGGTTTAATGAAATCGTTCGTAGATGGTCTTCTGGCCATCCTCCTGATGAGTTACATAAAGATATTCACTATTTATTATCCACAGTTTCCAAGTTATGTTCGTTTAAACGAAATATACTTGAAACTTGGGAGATTAGTCTATGATTTAGGAGAGAAAAATGCATCTTTTAGTCTCGTTGTATGTGGGAGCGATTTTAATGCTTCACCAGTGCATCGATGCATTGCCCACAATATATCACATTTCATATATATTAATACAAAGTGGAAATTTACAAAATAAAGTTCATTCAAAGCAAACTACAGATGAAGCTATACAGATTTAAATGCATAGATATAAAGATAGGGTTTAATCGAGCAGATCGTCATTCTCGAAGTCTTGTGCAGTGAATTTGGTCAGAGCTTGAATATCTGCCAGGTTTGTTTCAAGGGGAGGCTTCAGGCTCGCCTGATACAGGTCCTGGAGATAGCGAGGAGTGCGACAGTTTCTAGACCAATGTCCAGTTATGCCACATCTATAGCATATGTCCTCCCACTTCTTCTTAGGAATTGGCACTGGACCAATGTTCTTATTATTCCATGTGAAGTTTTTCTTCCCACTGTTATTGTTGGTCTGGGGAGGTGCTCCTCTTGCTGGCTTCATTACAGCTTTCCCTTTGTTTTTTCTAGCCTTCTTCTTGTTTTTCCACTTCTGGGGAGAAACATGGTGGGGTTCTGGGATAGGGGCAGTACCAGCAGGGCGCAAATTATGAGTGGCGAGTAGTAAATCTCTATTCTGCTCTGCCCTAAGAAGGCAAGAGATCAAATCAGAGAACTTCGTGAAGTTGCGTTCTGACGTCCCCCGGTTTTCAACTCATAAGAGTGCAATTGGATTGGGGGATACCAGATTTAAAATATTTGTACCGCAAGCGCACGGTGTTGTAATGTGGCTTGAGGGTCAAACACAGGGAGGCGTGGTTGTGCTTGTTTCTAAGAGGAACTAATTCACCCTACGGGTGAGCTAGCCCTATCGATCGATGGTTTGTCACGGAATGTAAATACAGAGGATAAACAATATAAAAGGAAACCTAGGACTTCGGTTTCCACCCTATCATGTGTTCTCGCTATTACGCCCTACGGATAGGAAAATGATCGGAATTAGGGTTTAGTGGTGAGACGTTTCCTCTAAGAGTGATACTAGCGTCCCATGGGCCCGATATTCCGGTTGGTGCCCAGGATAATACGCCGGACTACCCGGGTTCGGTCGATGGGCATTCTCATATCCATTAACACCGACCGACTCCAGGAGCAATAAGCTCGCAACGATAACTCCCAACATCTCATCCTGCCGCTCCCGCGTGCCATGATTCGATGTCTACGCTAAGGGCGTGAGCTGTGGCTAGGGAGTCAACCGCCAAGTTTATTCCCCCTTGGCCCTACGGTCAAAGGCGGTCTTTTTCCCATCGAAGACAATGAAACACCCGACGTAACCAGCTAAATTCCTAATCCCTATCGAAATCCTAGTCCATGGACGCATCAGGGAGAAACCACGATGGGGTTTCCACAAAAATCCCAGATTTAGGAACTACTCACACATTATAGCTAAGAAGCAATCTAAATGAAAATCAGCCGTAAAAATCATGATCAGACAATTGAAACACGGTAGTAGCAATGCAATTAAGACTATATTAAAGTTTAACAAAGATCAGAGAACTTACAGATAACAATAAAATTCCAGCCGTCACAAATAGAGAAAAAGACAGAAAAAATACCAAGCTGCATTTTCTGCAAACCTAGGCAACTATATATAGAAAATGACTTCACCCGATCGGTTGAAGTATCAACCGATCGGGTGAGATGCTACAGCGCTTCGGCATCGACGTTCAAAGCTTTCACCCGCTCGCTTGGGCCGACCAGTTGGCAGCTCCGGGTCGTCGTTTGGATCTTACGGCATCAGATGAACCGATCGGTTGAATCATTCAACGGATCGGTTGGAATTGTCCTCAAAATTGACAGAGACTTCTGTCGACTTCACACGGTCAGCGAACCGCCGGTTGGGCTCTCCGGGTCGTCTTTTGGAAGAATCGGCAACAGATGAACCGATCGGGTGAGATGTCACCCGATCGGTTGGAATTCAGCTCCAAATTCCCGAGAACTCTGATGTGTTTAACCGGTCGACGAACCGGTCGGTTGATGCTGCACTCGCTTCAGCTTGCATCCGGGTCGGACAAGCGTGCATCACCCGATAGGTTGGCTGTGTCCAACCGATCGGGTGGGGGCTGAAAAATGGCTATCTTCGTCGTTTGACCCCTGGATCATGCGTGACACCTCCCGTTGCTTCGAGGGCCTTATGATATCTTCGTTATGTGTCCCCTACACTGGTGATCTC
>JAULAV010002212.1:0-25000 GCA_030789695.1 Scilla litardierei | reverse complement strand
ATATGACTTTTGGAGCGTTTATGCCTATTTCAGGGATTTGTAAAGATATTGGAGCAATATGGAGTCAATAAGACGATCGGTGATGTGAGAGCACGAAGAGGACTCATGACAACATGATTGAGGTGCCAAAGAAGAAGACTAAAGGGAGAGAAAGAGAAAGGAGTAGCCAAGGAGCGAATGAGTCAGTTTCCCAAGCGACTCGGCCCTAGCAGCAACAGCTGCTCGGTCGAGCTGACACGCAATTCTCGCAGTGGAAACGGATACACCCTACTCGACCGAGTAGGGTGGCTACTAGACCCAAGTCGTCGATTTCCAGAAAGACTACTTTGATCTTCTCCCCAAGGCACTATAGTTCGACCGAGCACGAAGGCCACTCGGTCGAGTAAGGCGAACGCACAGATTTTCAGACAGCCTCTCACTCTTTTGAAATATTCTATCATTCCAGCAAGAAAAGTATTTTTCTCATATTTTTTATGGATAGTAGACTTCATGACGGTTCCAACGTCACCAAGAATGTGTCAATCGGAGGTCGGATGAAATCTAGGAAATTCCTGCAAGTTGACACTGCAGTGCTGAAATCTGTACTCGACCACCTACTCGACCGAGCAGCTACCTACTCGACCGAGTAGACCCTACTCGACCTGAGCAGACAGAGCAATGCTTTTAGAGGAATTTCTGCCCTACTATTGACTCGACCGAGTAGGGGGCTACTCGACCGAGTCAGCTGGGGCCCAGAACTTAGGTTGCGACCAGAATTGATCTTGGGCACGAATTTGAGAGGGTTTTTTTGGGTTATTTGATAGGGTTTTAAGGGGACTATATATATGAATTGTAGCCGTCATTAGGGGAGAACCTTAGAGAGATTTTTGGAGGGGTTAGATCTTATTTTCTTTGGAGCTCTTGGAGACTCTTTTAGGAGTTAGGCCATGCCATGGGCCCCTCCTCTTGTCTCAAGCTAATTATTCTATCTCTTTAATTCTATTTATGTTCTTCTTCTTATTGATTTTCTATTATGCTAGCAATGATCTCTATAGTTTTCATAATGTTTGATATGATTGAGTAGTCTTTTCTAGGGCTAATGGATTAGCCCATGGATTTTTGGATTTAGATGTAAAGTTGGGATTTTTAGGTTGCGTTGGTATAAAAGGGAAGTATTTTGGTTGATCTTGCAAAGTTTGTAGGAGAACTCGTACTGAGATCATTCCCACGGTCGGTGGAATCTATTGTCTATCGTCATTGTGTCAATGAGAGCCACCAAAATGCATCGAAGCTCTAACCCAAAAGAGTGGCATGAGCCGAGATCATTCCGTCCACGAGAGTGGCGTGAAATTACCGATTCTTAATGCACGTGTCGTGTGCTCCTACGGGTTAATGCGATAAGTTAGATTCATGGTGCTTAGAACCATGAATTCCACATCTTGGATGTGACAATCCCTTTAAAACCAATGCAACGTAAGAGTCTTAACCAAGCATCGACGTTCGACGATCCTAGTGGTGAGTCCTAAAGCCCTAGTCTTTTATCCCTTTCTTTGTGGAGTTCCTTGTTTGCGTCATTGAGTGACATGACTTTCGCATCCATCACCATTACGACACTCCATAATCCATATCCACCAATAAATCCGCAAGTCTAACTCAACCTAGGAGTAGATAGGTGGTATAGCATCACTTCCCCGTGTTCAATACCCGCTTGCCACTATACCGTGTGCTTGCGATTAAACGACATCGTTTCAGAGTTAATTTCGGGCCGATCACACGATCCCGATCGACCCTCCTCATCTACACAGCCTTCATCACCACATCATGTGACCCCTCCACAGATAGACACTCTGGGGATCACATTTGCTTATGAGGCCCGAAGGGATCGCTTTGCCACCCTCTCCATAATCCATATCCACCAATAAATCCGCAAGTCTAACTCAACCTAGGAGTAGATAGGTGGTATAGCATCGCTTCCCCGTGTTCAATACCCGCTTGCCACTATACCGTGTGCTTGCGGTTAAACGACATCGTTTCGGAGTTAATTTCGGGCCGATCACACGCTCCCGATCGACCCTCCTCATCTACACAGCCTTCATCAACACATCATGTGACCCCTCCACAGATAGACACTCTGGGGATCACATTTGCTTATGAGGCCCAGAGGGATCGCTTTTCCACCCTCTCTCGACGGATCCTATTCCCTACGAAATTTGCAGACATTCATGTTCTCAATACACTAGGGGCCTCCGAGGGAGTCACACATCTATACACCAATATAGGGTGGCAGGATTTCCTTGAGTTTAGAGCCCCAACCTATCATAGACTCACACTTGAGTTCCTTAGCTCCGTGAGGGTTGAGGGTTCTACCTTAGATTTCAGGATTTTCGATACCGATTACACACTTTCATTCGACACCCTGAACTCTATCATCCACTGGCCTGTCGTCATGGCTGGGGCCATCTGTCATGCCCCGCAACCCATTATACAGGTGCGGGAACGAGACGAAAGTCTGCATGGGCCGGAGCTGTGAATCTCGGACCCAATAAGCATCTGTAGAGGTGCTCCAATGAAGACACAGGTTCATGCATTTTAAAGTTCAGAAAAATAAGAGCACTTAAAAGAAATAGCATTCATTCATTAAAATAAAGATGATCCAGCAGTACAAAAGAAAGTCTAATAAAGAAAGCCTCATGATGGCTACAACTAAAAAAGAAAACTACGGGTGCTACGCACCCAACCTAGACAAGAAAGTAAAATGGTGCTATGCACCCAAACTAGAAAGCAGAAACTTCACGACAACAACTGAAAGGGGACTCTAAGACTAGTCCTCGTCTGGATCATACTCCTGAGCAGTGTCCTCCTGGTCCAAGTTTGCATGTACTAATTCAACGTCTACATACTCTGTCTCGGTACCTAACGTACACACACCCAAGAGAAAAGGAGTCGTACATCAGACAGGGTCTACAAGTGAAAGATGAGAAAGACTCTACTGTAAGGTGTAAAGGAATTTAAAGACATATATTTAAATGTTGTTTACATGACAATTTGTAAGATGCGACAGCATGACATTTATATAGCATTACAAGAAAATAAAGACGATGCAAGAAAAGTAAACCAGGCATGGCAATAGCTGTAGCATGTGCTACTGGCTACAAGACAAGACAAGACCGTGTGTGTCATGAAGGGTTCATGCCTTACGGTTAGATGGCGGCCAAACCCTCTAAACCATGCGACCGCTCAACCCTATCCCAACCCAAGTGCACAAGACAGGTCAGGACAAAGGATCACTCTCTCTATCTTGGAGAGTGCCTTATTCGCTGCTAGCTTATCTGGACAAAGTACCACCCTCTCTGCTAGGAGGGTGCCTTATTTGCCGCTGGCTTCAATACAATTTAAGCAGAAAATCACAAGGTGGGACAAGAATGATGCATGACTGTTTTAAGATGTTTAACAACATGGCAGTTATAGTAAATTGGTGCCTAGACTTCGTCATCAAGTCTAGGCTCTCGTGAGGGTGTCTCAGACGCTATCATTTCACGTCTGGTTCTCTTGTTTGTACATTTACAATTTAAAGAAGGTAATGGCCTAAACGTGGCCGTAACTACGCAAGTTAACACACTTGCCTGAAGTGGCAAGAAGTGCGTCTGTAGGGAGCGTCTCGTCACGAGCAGTGCGTCGATTATGGTTTGCTGTAATAAATTAAAGGGGATGATGTCAGGACCAGTTTTAGAAATCCTATTCGGGCAAGTCTCTTGGTTGATCGTGGCTATCATAACTGTTCCAAATCTAGTGGTTTACACGCCAGATCTATTCTATTGTTCTCTACGACGATTCTACCCTATGTGCACAGTCAAAAACGTCTAATCGTTGGTCTAAGTAGTCACAACAGTTTAAATGTGCGCAAATTAAATTTAGTGATTAAGGTTTCTGATTTTAATTAAGTTTCAATGGCGTAACATGTGGATTGATATGGGTAAGGGTCATCAACCTATTACGACGCATACGCACAAGTCTGACGTCGGATCTGGAAGTAGAAATGATTCGGGTCACGGCTCTGGTTCCTCGACTGTGGGTAGCGTAGTTAGGAGGGGTCGTCGGGATCGTCTCGGTTGCAGGTAGCGCAGCGAAGAAATGAATAAAAGCTAGGGCAGCAACAACGATGGCTTCCCGTAGCAAAGAGTAGCTGCATCAAGCGGCATCAAAAGAGATGGGCGGTGAAGGCAACAACAATAGCAAGGTAGCGGCTACAGCAGCAGTGAGGGTCTGCGGCCTGAGATGATGGCGCACGACGGCAAGGGCAGCGGTTGAGCGTGTCGTGGCAGCAAGGGGAGGGGACAGCAGCGAGAGATAAATTGGACAGCTGGTAGCGAAGCTGGGCTGCGGTCGTGGGGCTCTGGTGTGCGGCAGGAGGGCGTCCGGTCGGTGGGGCTGTCGTAGTTATGAGGGGAACAACAGCCGTGTGGGGATAGCGGCCATGGGGAGAGACATCGAAAAGTGGTCGGAGAGGGCTCAGGCCGGGGGAAAAGAGGAGGGAGAGGGTGGGTGAGTGCATCTTAGTAGGGGAGGTCAGAGGTGTGATGCATGGCCTCTAGGGTTTCGAAATAGAAGAGGAGAGGTCGGACAGGCCGTCAGGTTTTAGGGGGAGGTGGCCATGCGCGAAGGTTGCTCGGAGAGGGGTTGCATGCGACTGGGGGTTGCCAGACAGGGGGTCGAGAGAAGGAGAGGGAGATGGCGGCGACGTGGAGGGCTCGTCGGTGTCGGCGTTGAGTTGGCTGGAGGGCGTGGAGGAACGAATGGGAGAGGCTAGGGTTCGGGCGTTGAGGTGAGTTGCCGCAAGATGGGGATGTCTAGGGCGTTGTCGCAGGTCAAAGGGGAGATAAAAAACTCGGCTCTCTTGTTTGTTTTGCTGAAGTAACATCCTAAGATTCGTTTGGGTTGCTAGAGAAAAAGGAAACCCTAGGCTTAGGTTAATATAGGAAGAGAAAGAGCACGTGGGGAGAGAGGGGCTGATTCCGTGGGATAGTGGGGGTTGTACTTGGGCGCGAGGCTGTCAGTTAGGATGATATAGATTTAATAGGTTTTATTTAGTATATTTTTTTAAAGTTAGGATTTAAAAAGGATTTGATTTGATATCATATTAAATAAAACTGCATACTTAGTCAACAGTTAGTAAAGCGTGGGTTTAGGTAAGTTAGTAATTATTAGTTTGTTTGTTTTAATAAAACGTACAACCCTCTTGAATTCAACATAATAAAAGAAAATATTAATATTAAAAATGTTATTAATAACTAATAATGAGTTATTAGCAGATTGGCCTCTCGACGTCCAAAAATTACAAGGAAAATACCGGGGTGGTCGTGCCTCCTAGAGGACAGTGAATACGGGGTTTGGTCATGCGTCTGAACTACGAACAACAGTAATAAAAATCAAATACACAAAACGCACACGAAACACAGCTATGCGCTAAAATATGTACGATCGAAAAGTGACCGTTACATCCTACCTACCTTACAGAAAATTCCGCCCTCGGAATTCATAACACCTACTGATCAGAAAACAAATGCGAGTAGCGCTCTCTCATCTCTTCTTCTCGCTCCCAGGTGTACTCTCCAGGTGATCCGTGATGCAACATCACTCTCACTAGGTCGACTACCATGTTCCTCAACTGCTTCTATCGACGGTCCAAAATTTACACTGGCTGCTACTCATCGTCAGGTCTGGTCGGACCGTGATCTCTGAAAAATCCACTGCGTGTGATGGGTCATTGACGTATCGACGTAACTGAGATATGTGAAACATGTTGTGAACTCCCTCCAAAGATGGTTGTAGAGCAAGGCGATATGCCACTGCTCCCACACACTCTAGCACGTCAAATGGTCCAATATACCTCGGACTCAACTTTCCCTTCTTCCTAAATTGGATGACTCTGCGATTCAGAGAAATCTTCAGGAAGACATGATCTCCTGGCTAAAACTCTAAAGGGCTCCTCTTGGTGTCCACCCAATGTTTGTAGCGATCTTGAGCAATCTGGAGCTTATCGCCGATGTCTCTCACGACATCCACAGCCTCTACAATCATCTTCGGACCAAACAGCTCTCTGTCTTCGATGTCATCCCAACTCAGTGGCGATCGACATTTCTTCCATATAGGGCAGCAAATGGCGCCATGACAATGCTTGCCTGGTAGCGGTTGTTATAAGAGAATTCCACTAGATGTAGATGATCTTCCCACGAACCCTTCAGATCGAGCGTAGAAGCTCTTAGCATATCCTACAAATTCTGGATCGTCCTTTCTGACTGGCCATCGGTCTACGGGTGGTACGCCGTGCTGAAACTCAGACTCGTACCAAGGTTCTCTTGTAGACTCTTCAAGAACTGGGATGTGAATCTTGAGTCTCTGTCAGATACGATGCTCATCGGGAATCCATGTAAACGCACAATCTCATGTATGTACATGGTCTACATCACAAACTAACCTTAATGAGGAACTACAAATAGAGAAGTAAAATATCTTTACCTCTAGATACTCCCTCGCCAAGATTTCCGTGCACTATCCCACTCGGAATGGGATGAAAATCTTAGACTTGGTCAATCGATCAACGATCACCCAGACTGTGTCGTTCTGTCTAGGACTCTAAGGTAGGCCGGTCACGAAATCCATTGTGATGTGTTGCCACTTCCGCTCTGGGATAGGAAGCGGTCATAGCAATCCTACTATCCGATGGTGCTCCGGCTTCACTTATTGGCAAACAAGACACTTGGCAATACTCTGGGCCACACTCCTCTTCATGCCAATCCACCCATAATTTAGACGGAGGTCCTTGTACATCTTCTTGCCTCCAGGATGTATGGAATAAGGCGATCTATGTGCCTCATTCAACCGCTCATCTCTAATGTCTCCTGCAGGTACGCAGAGTTTACTGCCGTATCTCAGGTAACCATCTTTATGAATGTAAACTCCGTCTGAAGTCCAGCTTCTACATGTCTTCTGATCCTCTGCAGCTTCGGATCTCCCACCTGAGCTGCCTTGATGCGATCCACGATCGTTGACTGAATCTGGATGTTCATCAACGAAATGTTCACTCCTGGTAGGACAACCTCAATGTTCATTCCTCTTAACTCCTTTTGTATTCTCCGGTCGACAGTATGCATCATCAGTACAGGGAGTCTGCTTAAAGCATCTGGCACTACGTTCACTTTCCCTGGGTGATATTGCAGATCTATCTCATAATCTTCCATAAGCTCCAACCATCGTCTTTGATGCATAGTGAGCTCCTTCTGAGTAAAAATGTACTTCAAGCTTTTGTGATCAGTGAAAATTTTCACATGCTCACTCAGCAAAAAGTGTATCCAGATCTTCAATGCAAAAATCACAGCTGCTAACTCCAGATCATGTGTCGGGTAGTTCTTCTCATATTCCTCTACTGTCGAGAAGTGTACGTGACCACGTGACCATGCTGATGTAGAACGCATCCGAGGCCCTCGCTTGATGCATCACAATAAATCTCGAAGCCTCCGCTCCGATCCGGTACTGCCAAAACCGGTGATGTGGTCAATTTCGCCTTCAAAATATTGAAAGCCTCCTCACAATCTTCTGACCAACGGAACTCCATGTCCATCCTCGTCAACCTCGTCATTGGCTCTGCAATCTTCGAAAAATCTTTGATGAATCGACGGTAGTAGCCAGCTAACCCAATGAAGCTCCTGATGTCTGATGCTGACTGTGGGGTCGGTCACTCACTAACTGCTTTGACCTTCTCCAGATATACTGATATGCCATCACCAGACACCACGTGTCCTGGGAATGCGACTCTTTCCAACCAGAACTTGCACTTACTATACTTGGCATAAAGCTTATGACACCATAGTGTTTCCAACACTATCCTCAGATGTCGGCTGTGCTCCTCTTCAGACTTCGAGTAAATAAGAATGTCACCGATAAACATGACGACGAACTTATCTAAATAGTCATAGAAGAACAAATTCATCAAGTTCATGAACACGACGGGTGCATTGGTCACACCAAAAGGCATGACCACAAACTCATAGTGTCTGTACTTTGTCCTGAATGCTGTCTTTGGAATGTCATCCTTCTTCACCTTCAGCTGATGGTATCCATAGAAGATCAAATTCATTAAGTTCATGAACACGACGGGTGCATTGGTCACACCAAAAGGCATGACCACGAACTCATAGTGTCCGTACTTTGTCCTGAATGCCGTCTTCGGAATGTCATCCTTCTTCACCTTCAGCTGATGGTATCCGCTCCTTAAAACCAACTTCGAGAAAACTCTCGAACCTCCGAGTTGGTCAAAAATATCATCAATGTGGGGGCAGCGGATACTTGTTCTTCACAGTCATTGCATTCAGTCCTCTATAATCCACACACATCCTGCAGGATCCATCCTTCTTCTTCACCAATAGAACTAGTGCACCCCAAGGTGACACGCTAGGATGTATAAATCCCTTCTCCAACAGCTCATCCAACTGCTTCCTCAGCTGCTCAAGCTCTGCAGGAGCCATACGATACGGTGCCTTCGAAATAGGTTGCGCTCCCGGCATAAGGTCTATGCTGAAATCCACATCTCTGTCGATTGGCAACCCTGAAATATCTTCTGGGAAGACGCGGTCGAAGTCTTTGACGACTGTTGGTCTCCTGATCTCCATCTACATGGCAGCAATGATCGACTCTTCCAGCTTGGCTCGAAATCTGATGGGCCCAAGTGATCGCTCTCTGCTGTGAAACTCAAACCTCGGGTGACCTGGTATCATGAACACCACCTTCTTACTGTGGCAATCGATCGATGCATGGAAATCTCCCAGCTAATCGATGCCAAGGACAACGTCGAAATGCGGTAGATCTAGACAATGAAGTCGACATATAGCTCGTGTCCACTGATTACCACTGGAATCGATCTACATCCCAAATTAACCGTCACCACTCTGTTCCCTGTAGTGATATCTCAACACTTTGGAAGTGTGTGGGTGGGAATGGAGTGCTATGTTACGAATCTCCGGGTTATGGTGCACATATTTGCACCGGAGTCGAACAAAGTTAATGCCAGATGAGATGACACTAAGATGGTGCCTAAGATAAAAGATAATAACTAAGGTCAGACAAGGCTACTAATCTAACTAGCAAGGTTATTCAATCACATGCAACCAATATGACTATACTATACTATGAAAGACTAGTTCTAAAAGATTACCTGCAATGATGCCATCCACGTCCTCAGCCTCCACGGCTGTCATGGTATAAGCCGGTCTCCGAGGTGGCACTGCCTGCTGGTACATCTGCTTCTGTAGTGCCAAAGGAGATCCATGGACAATAGCTCCTCTCAGAATAGGTGCAGGTACTCCACGCTGTACTGGGGCTGGTCCTCCGCCCACAACATGGTGTGACCTTGGACTATCTCTAGCAATTTGTGTGGCATCTCCACACACCAGACACAAACCCAGCTTCTTCCTGTAATTGTTCTGTGTATGCCCCGGTTTACTACAGAAAAGGCATGGGCCTTGGTCTGGCTCTGTGCAGGTGCTCTTGGCCTCTTGAAAGGCACTGACTGAACGTGCCTCATAACAGGCCTAGCTGAAGGCCTGTATTACTCCATCGGTTGCTTTCCTCCACCAACAGGAGGATCAGGAAGTCTCGCCACAGTCTCATGGTTCCTGGCTGGGTTCAGTACAGCCTCCATAGTGGTCAAGTCCGTCGAAGTCATAGAAGCCTGGATCTTGGGGTTCAGCCCCTGGCGAAACTGATTAGCTCGGTTCTCTTCTTTCTTGACCATATACCGGGCGAAACGGTTGAGCATCTCAAACTCCACCTCATACTCATCCACTGACATACTCCTATGTGTCAGATTCACAAACCGCTACAAGAGCTCTCTCTTCGCAGCCTTAGGGATGTATTTCACTTTGAACATGGATTTGAAAGTGCTCCACTCAACTGGCTTCTGAAGACTCTTCTCCTCTAAGCGCCACCAGATCCTTGCATTATCAGTCAGTTACAGCTTCTCTACCTCCACCTTGGTCTCCTCAGGTATCTTGGCAGCTATCAGTTTATCCTCAGTACTCTGGACCCACTCATCAGCATCCAGTGGTCCATTCCTTCCAGAAAAAGTCCTCAGTTGTAACTCATTGAACTGCTTCACTCCAGGTACAGCTCTAGAGGCAGGTGGTGCAGCCTGAGTAGCCTGTGTAGCCTGTGCAGCACAGGCAGCCTGATGAGTCTGCTCGACCAAGTGATGCTAAACATCCAGCATCTCTCTCATGACATCCAGAAATTGACGGAATTGACCACATTGGCCTTCCATGGCCCCGTCAGCTGAGGTCTCAGCTCGATTAGGACGTCTTCTTGCCATCATGTGACAAAGAAACCCCAAATTAGACTTTACACTTGTTAAACTGGATATTAAATGAATGCGAGTACTTTTATCATTCCAAACTTTTCGGATGACCTGCACGGGCCACCACAAAAACCTGTCACGCCCCGCAACCCATTATACGGGTGTGGGAATGAGACGAAGGTCCGCATGGGCCGGACCCGTGAAGCTCGGACCCAATAAGCATCTGTAGAGGTGCTCCAATGAATACACAGGTTCTTGCATTTTAAAGTTCAGAACAATAAGAGTGCTCAAAAGAAATAGAATTCATTCATTAAGATAAAGATGATCCATCAGTACAAAAGAAAGTCTAATAAAGAAAGCCTCGGCATGGCTACAACTGAAAAAGGAAACTATTGGTGCTATGCACCCAACCTCGACAAGAAAGTAAAATGGTGCTACACACCTAAACTAGAAAGTGGAAACTCCACGTCAGCAACTGAAAGGGGACTCTAAGACTGGTCCTCATCTTAAGCGTACTCCTGAGCAGTGTCCTCCTGGTCCAAATCTGCAGGTACAATTTAAAGAAAGTAATGGCCTAAACATGGCTGTAACTATGCAAGTTAACACACTTGCCTGAAGTGGCGAGAAGTGCATCCGTAGGGAGCGTCTCGTCACGAGCAGTGCGTCGGTTATGGTTTGCGGTAATGAATTAAAGGGGACGATGTCAGGACCAGTTTTAGAAATCCTATTATGGCAAGTCTCTAGGTTGATCATGGCTATCCTAACGGTTCCAAATCTAGTGGTTTATATGCTAGATCAATTCTATTGTTCTCATCGATGATTCTACCCTATGTGTACAGTCAAAAACGTCCAATCGTCAGTCTAAGTTGTCACAACAGTTTAAATGTGCGCAAAATAAATTTAGTGATTAAGGTTGCCAATTTAAATTAAGTTTCAATGGTGTAACGTGTGGTTTGCTACGGCTAAGGGTCACCAACCTATTATGACGCATACTCACAAGTCTGACGACGGATCTGGAAGCAGCAACGGTTTGGGTCACAGCTCTGGTTTGTCGACTGCGGGAAGCACAGTAAGGAGGGTCGTCGAGATCACCTCGGCTGCAGGTAGCACATCGAAGCAACAGACAAAAGCTAGGGTAGCGACGACGATGGCTTGCGGCAGCAAAGAGTAGCGGCAGCTAGTAGCATCAATGGAGAGGGGTAGTGACGGCAACAACAGTAGCAAGGCAGTAGATATGGTAGCAGCGAGGGTCTGCAGCCTGAGATGATGGTGCACGACGATAAGGGCAACAGCTGAGCGTGTCGTGGCAGCGAGGGGCGGGGACAGCAGCGAGAGAGAAAGGGGACAGCCGGCAGCAAAGCTGGGCTGCGGCCGTGGGGCTCTGGTGTACGGCAAGAGGCAGTCCAGCCGGTGGGGCTGTATCAGTGACGATGGGAACAACAGCCGTCGGGGGATGGCGGCCGTGGGGAGAGAGATCAGAAAGTGGTCAGAGAGGGCTCAGGACAAGGGAAGAGAGGATGGAGAGGGTGGTCGAGTGCAGCTTAGTAGGAGAGGTCGGAGGTGTGATGCACGGCCTTTAGGGGTTCGAAAAAGAAGAGGAGAGGTTGGACATGGCATCAGGTTTTAGGGGGAGGTAGCCGTGTGCGAAGGTTGCTCGGAGAGGGGTTGCACGCGACTGGGGGTTATCGGACAGGGGGTCGAGAAAAGGAGAAGGAGATGGCGATGACGTGGAGGGCTCGTCGGGGTCGGTGTCAAGTTAGCCGGAGGGCGTGGGGGAACGAAGGGGAGAGGCTAGGGTTCGGGCATTGAGGTGAGCTGTCGCAAGATGGGGAGGTCTAGGGCATTGTCGCAGGTCGAAGGGGAGACAAAAAAACTCGGCTCTATTGTTTGTGCGGCTGAAGTAACATCTTAGGATTCGTTTGGGTTGCTAGAGAAAAAGGAAGCCCTAGGCTTAGGTTAATATTGGGGAAGAGAGAGAGCACGTGGGGAGAGAGAGGGGCTGATTTCGTGGGATAGTGGGGGTTGTACGTGGGAGAGAGAGGGGCTTTAATAGGTTTTAGTTAGTATATATTTTTCAAGGTTAGGATTTAAAAAGGATTCGATTTGATATCCTATTAAATAAAACTGCATACTTAGTCAACAGTTAGTAAAGGGCGGGTTTAAGGTAAGTTAGTAATTATTTGTTTTTTTATAAAATGTACAACCCTCTTGAATTCAACATAATAAAAGAAAATTTTAATATTAAAAATGTTATTAATAATAAATAATGAGTTATTAGCAGATTGGCCTCTCGACGTCCAAAAATTACAAGGAAATTACCAGGGTGATCGTGCCTCCGAGAGGACCGTGAATACGGGGTTCGGTCACGTGTCTGAACTACGAACAATAGTAATAAAAATCAAATACACAAAACGTACATAAAACACAGCTACGCACTAAAATACATACGATCGGAAAGTGACCGTTACACCATCACCCACCATAGCAGCACCCACCCTTCTTCCTTTAGTGCATGCCATTTTTGGAACACGATTACTAGGTTGGGTCCCTTTCCTTGCATGGTGGGGAAGGCTTCATGCATCATTCATCCATCCCTTTGCCTTACCCACTGCATTCTTGCGAGCACTCTCTTTTGCAGAGACGAGACTGGCACGGTCATCGACCTGAACTCCTATTCTTGTAGGCCATAACACTGCCCACAGTCCTCCGTCCCACTTGGACTCGTGCAATGGTCAGGGTCCCGAAGAAACTCATCCATGCAGGCTCATGGTTGGCACATAGGCTCTTAAAGATCGCCAAGTCCCCCATAGGGAAAATTTGTTGTCATGGTCTTATCACACTCCTTGCCCACCAGCCTCCTCTCTCTATTGACCTAGATGATTGAACTGACCCCCTCCATGGCCCTCAATCCCTGGATATCACAGGTTTAGGCCACATACATATGATAAAGGTTAATTTGATGGGTCGGATTGTTTGGCTCTATGGGCTAGAGTGTGCTCCTTACACTAATTTTCCAAATCCCTTGCATGCATAGGTCACGGGGACTACATAGTGGGTGTCCCCTCCTGATGATATCTTCCCTCTCCATCCACAGCCAGACCCCCAGTCTGATCCTCAGCCATCCTCATCCACCCCACACACCACTGATGGCTCTGGCCCATCTAGTCCTCCCCCTCCTGATGATCATACACCTATCACCTGTTTGAAGCACCTAAGGATGCTTATGAGGCAACACATAGCCAAATGATGAGATACGTCACTGAAATTCATCAGCACTTTTTCCCACCACAGCCACCACCACCCCTGAGGATGACCCTTCCAGTTCATGTTCAGATTCCTCCTCACATTCCTCTTCACCATGCTTCACGCTAGCTTGGGGGGTCCTTTTCTGTTTGTCACTCCCACTATACATTTTTTTCATCACACTTCATTGATCACCATGCATTGAGGACACTGCATATTTCAGCTTGGGGGAGTAGCGGTCACACTTTTGTTTTTGTTTTTATTTCCACTTCTCCTCCACTTTTCCATGTTTATATTCACATGTATATGTTGTGCTTTTCTTTATTTTCGCTTTCATCTCCTTGTATCATGCATCATGTTTAATTATCTTTTATTTTTTTCTTATCGCATGTTCGTGCCTCATATTTCCATGATTATATGCATACAAAAAATATGAAAAAACCACAAAAATCCAAAAATATTTGCATCGCATCATGCATCTTGCATCATCCATGCATCATTTGTATATACTTGTTTCGAGGATTTTCTAAACTCAAGCTATATATGCGTGGTTTCAAGTAGGATTTCATTTCCTATATTTTACGCCTGATTTCTTTGATGTCAGTTTGCATATGTTTCTAGGATAGGTTTATAGCCTCAGATCCCATCTAATATGCCTGTTATGATCATTCTCATATTCCCTAGGATAGGAGTACTCAAAATCGACATAAGCCACCTAAAGATCCATTTTATGCATAAGCCGTAGGATTGATAGTTGAGTATGATGATTTATAACCCAACGAGACTTGGATAGCGACATATTGGCGAGTACCGAGGAGTGCCATCAACATGCTTATTCATGTTTTCCATCCAAAAAGAAAAAGAAAAAAAGGAAAAAAATATGTATATATGAGAAAAAGAATAAAGCATGCGTCGTTGCCCCAGCAAAACTAACCGGATCCCCGCAATAGAAACCATCGGGGCCTCGCGTAAAAAGGTCTAGCTTGGGGGAGTGCGTGAGAATAAAGATTTTGGTTGGTTTGAGCTAGTAGATCCGAGGGGTCCTTCTTGGCCTGATGCCCTAATGTGGCCTGACCTGGCAGTCATCGACACAATGCTCTCCTTACACTGATCAATTGGAATCCAAATAAAAGAAAAGAAAAAAAATTAGAAAAGAAAATTTTTTGGGAAGCATGAAATGTCCTTCAGGTATTGAGAGTGATTTGTGGAGGACACTCCAGTAGAGGTCGAGCCAGCACTTGACGAACACGTGGAGTACCTGCCCTCAGACGATTAGAGCATTGGTTACCTTCGCATCATCAATTCTTATTTTAATAATGTAATTTGTGTTTGTTTGTATTGGCCATGCTAGGCCTAAAATGTATCTTAAATTCTGTACGCTGGATATGTAATAATATTGTTTGAGTTGTTTCTTAAATTTACATGCAAGGACCTGCAGTTTACACAGACGCTTAGTATGTGTCACGGTCGCTTTTTAATCATACGTTTTCATGCGCGTACCTTTGTTCGTACGCGTATTTATTTTAAACACTTCTTGTATCCGAACCCTATGGTGTGATATGCTGTTGTGACCCTCTGGAAGAGCACTTATTTGTGGAAATATTTTGGAACGTCATTTCACGGGTCGTTCTTCCACAAAAAAATTATTGAAGATGTGTCGTGATTTTCACATTTGTCGTGAGACCTTTTTATTTTTAGTTCTGTTTCTCGTCGTCCTAGCCATGATCAATCTCCTTAGTTTTGATTCTCTCGTCGACACGGTCGCCCCTGTATTTTTCTCATAATTATCGGGCTCCGTTTGACCTGCCTTTACACTAATTTCCCCATTAAACAATATTAAAGCTTAAGTTTTCACATGATAATTTCCCTAAGCTAGGCTCATCCTCCTTTCCCATTAACTGTACCCAACCCTCTCACTCTCTCTCTTCCCTTACCCTCAAACTACCCTAAATCCCCAAGTTGTATAGCAATGGGAATCATATCCCTCATACGTGACAACAAAATCTGATTTAGCTATTCACACCCCTAATTTCACCCTTTCCTTCTTTCCACTCTCTTCTAACCTCTTGAGTGCACCCCCAAAACAAACCCTACATAGCAAACCCAAGTCTTATTTCAGCCGCAAGCCCTAGGGCTTATTTTGCTTCATTGCGTGATTCAGCACAGCGCCGCCAACTTCTCAAAACACCCCTCCTTGAGCCGTAACCCTTCTCCCTCAAGTCCCCGACCATCCTCCTCCTTTACCGGCCGTTTTCCCAGCCGTCCGGCCACGTCTTCGGCTGTCCCCGTGCCCTCAAGCCCCCATCGACCCGCCCTCCGACCAAATCCCGGCAGCGAGTTTGGGCGAGTTTGGGCTGGATAGAGTTGCCTTTCTTGGACATGTGGTGTCAGGAGATGGCATATCCACGGATCCGGAGAAGATCAAGGCTATCAGAGAGTGGCCGGCTCTACAAACAGCGTCCGAGATCAGGAGTTTTCTTGGGCTAGCAGGTTATTATCGGCGCTTCATTAAGGACTTCTCTCGTATTGCAGAGCTGATGACTAGACTGATGAGGAAGGATATACCATTCGTTTGGTCTGATGCTTGTGAGGAGGCCTTTTCTGTTCTGAAGGAGAGATTGACGTCTGCACCTGTTCTAGGTGTGCCTGATAGGAGTGGAGGTTTCGAGATCTTTTGTGATGCTTCTGGCAAAGGTCTCGGATGTGTTTTGCATCAGCATGGGCATGTGGTCACGTACACTTCTCGGCAGCTTAAAACTCATGAGAAGAATTACCCAACGCACGATTTGGAGTTGGCTGCAGTCGTATTTGCGCTCAAGATTTGGAGGCATTTCTTGCTGAGTGAGAAGGTGAAGATCTTCACTAATCACAAAAGCTTGAAATATATCTTTACGCAGAAGGAACTCAACATGCGACAGCGTCGATGGTTGGAGCTCATGGCAGATTATGAGATCGACTTGCAGTACCATCCTAGCAAGGTGAATATGGTTCCTGATGCGTTGAGCAGACTTCCAGCGGTTATGATGTTGACTTCACAGTGAAGGTTGCATCAGGATTTTTGTGAGTCAGGTATTGAAATTGTGCTTCCTGAAGAGGTTTCGTCGTTGATGTATATGCAGATACAGTCGACGATCATGGATCGGATCAAGGCAGGTCAGGCTGGAGATCCGAAGCTGAAGAAGATCTGTGAGCAGGTAGAAGCCGGTCTGCGGACTGACTTTTTGATTCATGAGGATGGCTCGCTGAGGTATGGAGCCAGAGTTTGTATGCCGGCTGGAGATATTAGAGAGGAGTTTCTTGTTGAGGCATATAGCTCGTCGTATTCTGTGCATCCTGGAGGCACCAAGATGTACAAGGACCTTCACCTGAACTATTGGTGGCATGGCATGAAGCGGCGTGTGGCACGGAGTGTTGCCAAATGTTTGGTTTGTCAGCAGGTTAAGGCGGAGCATCAGCGTATGGCAGGGTTGCTACAACCGATTCCGATTCCGGAGTAGAAGTGGCAACACATCACTATGGATTTCATGACTGGACTACCTTGGAGTCCGAAGCAGAATGACGCGATTTGGGTGATCGTAGACCGATTGACCAAATCTGTACACTTTATTCCTTTCCGAGTGGAACAATCCACTGAGACGCTAGCGAGGAGATATATGAAGGTAAATTATTTTACTCTCCGTTTTTATGTCCTTTCTCTAGTTTATATAGTGATGTAACGTGAATCGTGCAGGAGATCATACGACTTCATGGAGTCCCCGTGAGTATCGTGTCGGACAAAGACACGAGATTCAAATCTCAGTTTTGGCAGAGTCTGCAGAAGAGTCTGGGTACGAGTCTGAGTTTCAGTACCACGTACCACCTGCAGACGGATGGCCAGTCAGAGAGGACGATTCAGATTTTGGAGGACATGCTGAGAGCGTGCATGTTGGACTTCAAGGGATCTTGGGAGGATCATCTGCATCATGTGGAGTTTGCCTACAATAACAGCTACCAGGCAAGCATTGGCATGGCGCCATTTGCCACGCTTTATGGGAAGAAATGTCGATCGCCACTGAGCTGGGATAACATTGGGGACAGGGAGCTATTAGGACCAGAGCTGATCGTGGAGGCTGTGGATGTTGTGAGGAACATCAGAGAGAAGCTGAGGATCGCTCAGGACCGTTTCAATCATTGGGCATATGCTAAACGGCGACCGTTGGAGTTTCAGCCTGGAGACCACGTGTTTCTCAAGATCTCTCCGAATCAAGGAGTCATTCGATTTGGAAAGAGAGGAAAGCTGAGTCCGAGGTATATTGGGCCTTTTGACGTCCTGGCGAGAGTTGGAGCTATGGCTTATCGCTTGGCATTGCCGCCATCACTGGAGAGAGTTCACAACGTGTTTCACGTACCTCAGTTACGTCGATACGTCAGTGATCCATCTCATGCTGTGGATTTCTCGGAGATCACGATTCGTACGGATCTGACCTATGATCAGCAACCAGTTGAGATTCTGGATCGACTGCAGAAGCAGTAGAGGAATAAGACCGTCGACTTGGTTAGAGTGCAGTGGTGTCTCGGTTCACCTGGGGAGTCCAGCTGGGAGTGTGAGGATGATAAGAGAGAGTGCTTTCCGCACTTATTTCAGAGCAGTGGTTGATGTTGATTCCAAGGGGGGAATCATTCATAAGGTGGGTAGGATGTCACAGTCGCTTTTCGATTGTACGTTTTCGTGCGCGTATATTTGTTCGTACGTGTATTTATTTTGAACTCTTCTTGTATCCAAACCCTATGGTGTGATAAGCCGTTGTGCCCCTCTGGAAGAGCACTTATTTGTGGAATTATTTTGGAACGTCATTTTACGGGTCGTTCTCCCACAAAATAATTTGGTTTGAAGCGGTGTCGTGATTTTCACCATTGTCGTGAGACCTTTTTATTTTTAGTTTTGTTTATCACCCTAGCCATGATCAATCGCCTTAGTTTCGATTCTCTCCTCGACACGGTCGCCCCGGTATTTTTCTCATAATTATCGGGCTCCGTTTGACCCGCCTTTACACTAATTTCCCCCTTAAACAATATTAAAGCCTAAGTTTTCACATGATAATTTCCCTAAGCTAGGCTCATCCTCATTTCCCCTTAACTGTACCCTACCCTCTCACACTCTCTCTTTCCTTACCCTCAAACTACCCTAAATCCCCAAGTTGTATAGCAATGGGAATCATATCCTTCATACGTAACAACAAAATCTGATTTAGCTATTCACACACCTAATTTCACACGTTCCTTCTTTCCACTCTCTTCTAACCTCTTGAGTGCACCCCCAAAACAAACCCTACATAGCAAACCCAAGTCTTATTTCAGCCGCAAGCCCTAGGGCTTATTTTGCTTTATTGCGTGATTCAGTACAGCGCCGCCAACTTCTAAAAACACCCCTCCTTACGCAGTAACCCTTCCTCCTCAAGTCCCCGACCATCCTCCTCCCTTGTCGGCCATTTTCCCCGATGTCCGACCACGTCTTTGGATGTACCCGCGCCCTCAAGCCCCCATCGACCCACCGTCCGACCAAATCCCGGCGGCATGTTCATCTGCCATGTAGCCCTCGCACAGCGACCTCCTTCCCGACCAGCCCCCTTCGCCAGTCTCTGCTCCGCCGTGACCGCCCCTAGCCTCCTGAATCCCGCTGTGCAGTGATCAGCAGCGCACTGCAGCTCCTGAACGCCGCCAGGTGCAGCACGCGACAGCGGTCCCCTCAGACGTTGTCACGATACTGGCAGCGGTCCCCCACGCGTTGTAGCAGCGCTAGCCAAGGCTCGACAGCGGTAGCAAACCCCCTTGATGCGCGCAACGACTTCTCTTGGCCATAGCAACGCACATCAGGCTCCCCTAGTCGCTGTCATTGTGTGACGACCACCCTATAGCCGTAGACAATTCGCGACGCTCTCCCGGTAGCTTCGTGGGATCATCTCTTCTCTACGGTTAGAAACATTCGTGATAACACATTTTATATCATTTGCTAATAGTTTTTGAACCATTAATAAATGATGATCAACTAGTGGACTTAATGTAATGATGATAACATGATTAACCGTAGGCTTGATAACTTGTTTATGTAACTTCTAGTTAACATGATAGCCAAGGTTGCTTGATAAATTGTTGTATATTCATTCATATTAACCTCTTAACATAATTAACGTATTAGTAATTTAACTTCATTAATATTGGTGTGAACCCCGTCTTAGGATAGAGAATTTAAATTAAAATTGGATCATTAGACGTTTTTAGGATTGACTAATAATTCTAGTCCCATCGTAACAAACTTATTCAGACACATGTTTTATCAACAGAGAACCGGTTGTTTCATATCGTTCGTGCTACCAGAATCCAACCCCTGACGTCGCTACCCGACGTCAGAGTAGCTCTCGCGTCGTGTTGAGGTAAGTCCCGCTCCGTAGGAACTCCCACATCACCTGTTAATCAACCTAAAAACCGTAGCTTCTAATCGTTTTTGTAAATCACTAATCAAGATAAATAATTTGGACTGTATGCTGGACTGCGTTGTGAGCACATAGGTAGATTATTGGAATCTGTTAGATCGTGATTTCATCATATTGTTCAGGCGAGTGATACTTGCCAGTGATTGTTTAGGCCACGTTTTAGTCCATTTTGTATAGTATTGTAAAAGAGACTAGGTGATGAAATGATAGTCGCCTAGACGCCTTTACTAGATCTACCTTGACAACGAAGCTAGATCAGACACTTTTTACATGCTTCATTCCTGATGTCATGTCATGTTTAATTTCAGTTAACGGTACACACTTTAACTGCTCATTGCCATGTCATGTCATGCATCGAAATGTTTCATCGTGATTGCGTAGCACACGCTACACTTATTGTAACTATTGAAGCTAGGCACCTACTTTGCGGGCACAACCCTATGCCAACCCAAAAACACTTCCTGGCTCGTGATCCAGAAGCGAGCTCATGTACTTGGGAAACCTTGGCTTGATACACGTGGAGGGGTAGGATTAAGCTGTCACGCAGTGTAGAAGGATGCCTGATCCGCTCCTTCAGCTGCATAGAGTAAACCCTGTGCACAATGTGAAATGATGATGTTCGTGAAATGATAATGTTCGTGAATGGTGTTTTCATAGTTCTGCTACGACGTGCATGCATGTCATCATGTCATCTTAAATTGTTGCATTCTTAAATGTCCTGTCATTTCATTATATTTAGAACTGTTAGTCTCTTTCTTTTATTTGTATCCTTGCAAAAAATTTCTCCATTTTCTTTGGGAGACTTTTGCTGACATGTGCCCTCTTCTCTTTGGGTGTCACATGTCAGGTTCTGAGTCGGAGTTAGCCGCAGAGGACGAGCAGTTCGTGGACGCTGAGTTCGAGGTACCTGCCGAGACCTAGTTCGAGGACACTGGTGACCAGTCCTAGACCCACTTGGAGTCTCCTTCTAGTTGACGCCTTTTTAGTAGTTGCAGTTAGGTTTCGGTGCATAGCACCTGACTCTCTTTGCTTTTGTTCGGCCATGCTTTAGGACTTTTGTTCAGACTTGTACTTTCTGACTACTCTGTGATGTTGGAATAATTTCTGGATGTTTATTGGTGGATGTTTCTTTTATATCTGTTTTATCATTATTATTATTGTTGTTTCGTCGCTATGCAAGGACCTGCTATTTGTTTCATATACCGACGCTTATCAGACTACAGCTTCACAGCTCCACGTCTGAGCGGACCCCCCCTCACGTCTCGCCTTCCATACTTAGGAAGCTGGGCGTGAAAGGTTTTGTTGGTGGCCCATACAGGTCCTTTTTGCATCTGTGAAATATCGGAACAACAATAATGATAAACAACATCCAATTAAATATTCGGAACATCCGAGTCCTAATTAAGTCTAATCTGAACGTTTTCTTCTCTTAGATGGCGGGAGACGCAACACTCGAGCTGGTAGTGGATCTGGAGCTGGTGGTGGAGCAGGTCGCGTTGAGGATGCGGGTAGAGAACCCACCACGGCTGAGATGATGATGATGATGCATCAGATGATGCATGTTCAGCAGGGCATGCTTAAGAATACCCCTCGCTTCGAGCCTGGAGCGAAGCAGTTTCGGGAGCTGGGTCCGATATATTTCAATGGGTCGGAAGGACCATTCGTTGCGGACGAGTGGATGAAGAATACAGAGGATAACCTGCTTCTCTCGAAAGTTAACCCTGCTGGATGGGTTGACTTGGTGAAGAAGCAACTGAACGATAATGCTCGTAGCTGGTGGGAGTCTGAGGAGCAGATGCTGGTGAGGTCTATTCCCTGGGCCACTTTCAAGGCGAGATTTGATGAGGAATACTTCCCTCGAGCTGCTGGGAGGGAGCTGATGCTGCAGTTTATCAGTCTGAAGCAGGGGAATCTGACGGTGGATCAGTACCACCAAGAGTTCACTAGATTGTGTCGCTTTGCACCAAAGATGGTGCAGACCGCTGAAGATCGAGCTCAGAGGTTCTTGCAGGGTTTATCTTTGGAGCTGCAGAGTCTGATGTCCTCTTCGGACTTAGATTCTTACCAGAAGTTGCTGATAGCTGCCAAGAGGCAGGAGCTGATTGCCAATCAGAGGAGAGGGCAGTATTCAGGTGCTAAGAAGAGGCCTATGGAGCAGGCCAAGGTTGTGGTTAGGCCAGTGCTGAAGCCTAATTAGTCCATGTAGTTTAAGAGGCCAGGTGGGCCTATTCAGAAGGCATGTCATTTTTGAGGCAGGACCGGCCATGTGAAGGACCAGTGCAGGAGATTTCTGGGCCAGTGTTTAATTTGTGGCGATGCCAAGCATTCAGTGAAGGATTGTCCTCTTGCTAGACAGCCGCAGAAAGCACCAGTAGTCGCTGGACGTGGAGCGCCTCTCATTTCCCAGAAGCAGGCTTTTCAGCAGGCCGTTCAGCCTAGGAGGCAGGCTTTCACGATGACCGCAGTAGAGGCGGAGGCTGAGGATGGTGTTATTGCAAGTAACCCTCAGACTAGTCTTTACTTTCCATTAGTTGATCTTGCATGTTAGATTAGACCTTGTTTGCTAGAATAGGTTTTGATTTCTAGTTTATTTGTTAGGGGTTATTCTTGTTTTTTGCTTGTCCAGCTCGGGTTCTCTTCGACTCCGGTGCATCCATGTGCATCTTATCCCGGAGTTTCATGGACAAGCATTCTCTGACGACTTCCCCTCTTTCCAAGAGTTGGGATATCGCTACAGGGAATGGTGTGATCTCGGTGTCCCTTGGATGTCAATCTTGTCCCTTGGTAGTCTGTGGACTCGAGCTTTACGCCGATTTTATCGTCCACGACATTACCAATTATGATGCTGTTCTTGGGATGGATTGGCTTAGTTCCTTCTTTGCTACGATCGACTGCCGACGAAAGAAGGTGGTGTTCGAGATTCCTGGTCATCCGACTTTCGATTTCAGTAGAGGTAGCAGTTTGCTTGGGCCTGTCAGATTTCGGGCCAAGCCAGTGGTGGAGCTTGTGGCTATGCAGATGGAGGTGGCTAGACCAGCTGTGGTGAAAGACTTCAGTGATGTCTTCCCCAAGGAGATTTCAAGACTGTCTTCCGATTGAGTCCTTGAGTTCTCGATTGATCTTATTCCAGGAGCGTAGCCAATTTCAAAAGCATCATATCGTATGGCTCCGACAGAGTTGGAGGAGCTACGTAGACAGTTGGACGAGCTTTTGTAGTAGGGTTATATCCATCCGAGTGTGTCTCCGTGGGGAGCACCTGTTATATTGGTGAATAAGAAGGATGGTTCACGTCGGAAGTGCGTGGACTACAGAGAGTTGAATGCTGTCACCATTAAGAACAAGTATCCGTTGCCGCAGATTGATGACATTTTCGATCATCTTGGAGGATCGAGGATATTCTCTAAATTAGATCTCAAGAGCGGATATCACCAGCAGAGGGTGAAGAAGGAAGACGTGCAAAAGACAGCATTCAGAACGAAGTATGGACACTACGAGTTCGTGGTTATGCCTTTCAGTGTGACCAACGCACCCGTGGTTTTCATGAACCCGATGAATCTGAAATTTTATGACTTCTTAGATAAGTTTGTCGTTATCTTTATTGACGACATCTTGATCTATTCGAAGTCGAAGGAGGAGCATGCTGAGCACTTGAGGACTGTTCTGGAGATTTTGAGGAAGCATCGCTTGTATGCAAAGTATTCCAAATGTGAGTTTGGGATGGATAGAGTTAACTTTCTTGGACATGTGGTGTCAGGAGATGGCATATCCGTGGATCCGGAGAAGATCGAGGCTATCAGAGAGTGGCCGGCTCCGCAGACAGCATTTGAGATCAGGAGTTTTCTTGGGCTAGCAGGTTATTATATGTGCTTCATTAAAGACTTCTCTCGTATTGCAGAGCCGATGACTAGACTGACGAGGAAGGATATTGTAACGACCACTTTTCGTTGTACGTTGTTCGTGCACGTGCTTTTGGCCGTGCACGTGTTTGTTTTAGACTTGGTTTGTTTGTGAACACTTTCGTGTGATATGCCGTTGTGAACGTCTCCGAGAGTATTAAATAGCGGCACTAAATTGGAACGATGTTTCTCGAGTCGTTTTCCCACAATTTAATCTTACTCGATGAGACGTGACGATTTTTGATCGCTCCGGGACGTACACCCAAAGAACGGTTGTAGTTTTACCGCAAGCGCACGGTATAGCGGCGAGCGGGTATCGAACACAGGGAGGACGAGTGACCGTGCTTGCTCCTAATCAACCTGGCTATTTAAGAATAGAGAGAATTGCCTTGGGTGATCCTGTCACAATCGTCAGACAAATGTGCGAAATATCAAATCAAATAAAGAACGTCTAGGGAATGGGGAATCCCCGCTACTCACCGTGTTTCATAAATGTGGTTCGTCGGTATCAAAATTGCTAGAATGAGAATTTGGATGAACTAGTTGCAACTAAATGTGGAACCAAGCTCACGCTCTCGCGCTGTTGCCGGTCTATAGCTATCCTAGGGTCGGGTCCAATCTCTTGCAAACCCTAGCCTAGGAAAGCTAGCATTAGGATCAACATCATCGTCCAATTGCGCACCGAGCCCAATCTCTTGCAAACTCGGTCCACAATCTAAATTAGGATAGTTCCTACCCGTCCAATCTCTTGCAAACGGGTATCGGCACGGAATTGCAACCGGAGATCCTAGTATCGGTCCAATCTCTTGCAAACCGATACTTCGAAAATCCGACTCCAACCCAATTCGGATTTATAGGGCTTCCTATCAAATTGGGATCCAATCTCTTGCAAATCCCAATTGATATGAATACCTAGCTATCCGTAGTAATTCGATCCCAATCTAATCTCTAATTATTGATTCTAGCACAATTTCTACCAATTTATCACAAATACGAAATTGGGCTTGTAGGGTTCATCCCCACGCCCCAAGACGTGGAGACTACTCACAAATCATAGCAATAGCACA